>ML788040.1:219475-232103 GCA_009831015.1 Picea engelmannii | reverse complement strand
GAGCACTTTCAAAATTGAGCAAAATTTGATCCCCTGATCAACATTTGTAACATTCAATGTTACATGGGGTCACATAGGCATTTCTTGCTTGGACATTTCTTTTATAATCCCTGCAATCTACAACCTTATGTCCAAAGTTAGTACAATAAAAACAATGACCATAAAATAAAATTGCATACCTGGAAGTGGATGATCTTCTTTGTGGCGTAGTCCTTCTGAATTTTTTCCTTGACTGATCATGATCATGATTGAAGCTTCTTTGTGGTTTGAACATGGATGGTCTTCTTGAAGATGTATTTTCAATAGTTTTCTTAGATTATGGTTGACCATGATTCCTTCCTTTGAGTACTTCTGCATAACTCTTTCTATTTTCTTCATTCTTTTTTTCTAGAAACCTAGAGTGCTTCTCTTCATTCTCTCTAACTGATGTGGATGTTTCTGTCTCTTCAACGTTCTTGTTGAGCTTGATGATTTTACTTTTCAATGTGACAACTTCTTGTTCAATATTCTCAACCTCTTCTTCTTTATTCATTATCTGAGACTTCATGACTTCTTCTGTTCTTTTTGCTTCTTCAAGTTGAATTTTTAATGTGATTATTTCTTCTTCAAGTCCTTTATCTTCTTGAACAAACTCTGCCTCAAGCTGGTTTAGATTGTTAGTTCTTTCCTTAAGATGATATGTCAATATATTATCTCTCATTTCTGCTTCTTCCTTCTATGCTTCTATGTTGGCTTCCAAATACTGCTTTTGATATTCAAGATTTTCTTTGATCTTTCTCGCTTCTTCTATCTGATTTCTTAAGTTCTTGATGACCTGTTGGGCTTCTTAAAAAATGTGAACACTTTCCTTTTGTTTCATCAATTCTTTCTTGAGTGACTTGTTTTCTTCTCTTAGTTCATCTAAAGCACTAATCAATCCTGCTTCATAATTGTCTTCCTTTTCAATTAGTTTTTCTGTCTCATTTCCTTCATGGCATTCTATTTCAAGATGTCCAAGTTTTTCACAATTAAAGAAAAACAACATACCTCTGGTGATTATGTACTCTTCATCTTCTGAATCTGTTTTACATGGTGAACATAATTCTTCTTGATATGTATCTGCATCTTCTTTGGCATTTTCCGAATCTGCGATGGGTGAAGAATATATGTCATGTAACTTATCCCAAAGTTCTTTGGTTGATGAACATTTACCAACCTTTTCTCTTACCGGATTAGGTAATCCTTCCCAGATGAAATCCATTATTATTTTGTTATTCTTCTTTAATTCCTTCTTGGCTGCAGTCTTTTCCCTTTTTTAACTATCATATCCTATAACAACTGATAGCCAAATATAATGTCCTTGTGTCTGTAAAAATTCTCCACATCTCATACTTAAAAACCATTCTGACCATTAAAAATTGGTACTCCATTCTCAGAATAATCCATGATCGCCTTCCAGTGGTTAAACTGTTTCCTGAAGGAACCGAATCTGATACCAATTGTTGGATTACTGAGAGGGGGGGTGAATCAATAATAGAGAAATTTAATCCTTTTTCACCATAAAATGCAAGTGTCATATCAATGTAGCATTATCATCCAATAGTTGCAGATTAAATAAACAATGAACAAATGATAAATCATGCACATACAAAATACACTAGTGTTTTACATGGAAACCCAAAGCGAGATAAAAACCATAGAATGCTTTTTCTTATATGTCTTTAAGAATTACATTCATTGGAAGCACCAACTTCCTTTGTTTTCCAGCTGCAACTGGAAGGAGGCTCCAACCCCCTAGTTTCTTAGGCTATAACCTAAGGGAAGCTCCAACTCCCCAATTCTATGGATATAACCAGAAGGAGGATCCAACCCCCTATATTCTCCGGCTACAACTAGAAGGTGGCTACAACCACCTGTCCTTGCCTCGTCCAACCGCCCTAACATATAAGTAGAATGATGGAACCACTGTCACATTATCACTGTGAGATATATTGTTGTAAACTTGTACCAATCAACCTGCACCAAACAAACTGTACCAATAACCTGAACCATGCATCAACCTGTCCCTCAACTTGTAATCAACCTGTACCATAAACAAGTGCATCAACCATGCACCAACCTGTACCATCAACGAGTGCATCAACCATGCACCAAACCTGTATGAATAACCTGTCCAAACAACCTATCACAACAACCTGTCTCATCAATATTATCAACCAAATTATATCTACTCATCAAGATCAATCACCAAGACAACTCTCAAATATGTGCATCAACCAAGCATAACACAACAACTCATAATCATCACCAAAATCAATATGTGCTTCTAATAATATACCAATACAAGTATGCTACATCATTCATAAACCACGTGTCAACAATACTGCTAACAAGTGCCTTCAACCATGTACCAAGTATGTACCAATCATGTTTAAACTACTCATCAAATATGACTCATCAAGATGTACCAATATCATCAACTATACACCTCATGTATGTGCCAACTCATCAACTACTTGTCTCAACCATGTACCCAACATGTACCTCAACCAAAATCCCTCATCAATTTCATCATCCAAATCTAATTTGTAACTCTATAATAGACCTAGTGTATAAGATCACATACCTGCAAACCTTCCTTAACTTTAACAACAAGAGACTAACATTTTCATCAAACTTTACATTAGTCTCACATGACTAATTTTGGATTAGTCAACAACCCTAACTTGAAATAATCATAACTATGTACCTGCAATGAATAAATATCTAAAAATGGTACAAAATGTTATTCAATTTATTTTATGAAATTCCTCCATACTTCACTACTTGAAACCTCTGAGAAAAGGAGTTATAGCAAAACTGACATACCTTGTTGAATTCTGGCTTATTCTAGAGAACGAACTTGTAGAGCGTGCCCCGCATGGAATATTTATTGTATGGATTTGAAAATTGTACACATAATACTAAAGACTATACTATAACCAATACATTTTGTCTTACTGAATTTGGATCTGTTATGAAGAAGTTATGACGTTGTTACCTGAAACACATGTTTTAGACTAGTTTCAGGACTAGCCACAAACCCTATTTTCCACGGCGTGTAACTCCAAAAAGACAATGACCCACAAGATGAAATTTGTATCAAAACTACTTGGATATGTTTCCTTAATGTCCTCCTAATGTAACGATATGAATCATTCTAGAAATTTTTTTATTGCAAAAATGGTGAGATGACCTGTAAATAACACACCTTAGAAAGCATCATCAAAATAATTTATCCTCCCTTGAATTTTGGCCTTCTTGACTTCACCTTCCCTTTAAAATTCGGCTTAGATATCCTTTGGTTACCTCAACTACCTGTAGATATTCAATATGCTCAAGTGTGATTAAAATGAGAGAGTCTTKCCTCTTATTTATGCTTTCATGTAGCTTCCTCAAGGGGTTACCTTTTAACCATCTTAACCCACTTTCCTTATTTTAGGGTTAACCCACTTCTAATTTCTCCATTAACTTTATTATTTAAATGATTTATTTTGTATTCACTTTGAATTATAGTACACTCATCACTTCAATTTATTATTTACCTTCTAAAATCTCTTAAACCACTTTGACTACTTTGACCTTTTGGGGCTTCTAGATGACTCATGAGGGTTCTCCAACTTCACATGGCCATAAATTTCTAACCGTGAGGATTTATGTGATGTTATACATACCAATAGAAATGGAATTACATGTACTATCCATCTAGAATAGTCTTTCCTGCAAATATATCAAAATTCATACCATTATCCATCAAACAAACTTGGGTCCATTACCTAAACCTGAGTTCTCCAACTTCTCATGGCTATAACTCTCTAACCATGAGGAGTTATGTGACTTTCCACATACCACCATAAATGGAATGACATGTAATATCCATACAGAATAGTCTTACCTTCAAATATATTAAAACTCATACAATTATACATGAAACAACCTTGGGTCCATTACCCAAACCTTTGTGTTACCGGAATTCGCTACCAGAATTTCTCGAACGGTTGACATCAATCACTAAGGGTTGAAATCAATCTAAAATATCACTCTCCAATGGTTGACATCAATGACAACCAATAATACATACTAACTTTCCATCAACCTAAGTCAACTGTCCGACATATGTTGTAACTTAGATTTCTCTAGATTTCATGATATATGCTTGGAAATTATGCCTTTTTCCTTGCTTCAACTTAGTGGTTGACATTGTTCCCTAGTAAGTGGTATTCCTTGGGGATGGGTTTTCTATTAGTAACTCCCTTAAAGATCCATCGTACCATTCCCGACCATACTTACCACTTTCCATCATTGTTCCCCTCCTTTTCCTTATCTCTTGGGATTTTAGGGTGTATTGACCCAAGAAGGGGTTGTCCCTCATTTCATGGGAAGAATGGGTTGAAGGCCTAGAGGGAATGATGTTGGGTAAAATATAAAAGACTTGTATGAAACTTCTATATGATTCACCCAGGGATCACCCAAGAAAGCAGTGAAACACTTATCTTTGATTAAATGGAACCCACAATATAATAAAGAATCCTTAAAGGGTTAGTTGAAGGATAGGAGGTCTCATCATGATTCGACCTATCATGTCCATGAATATATAGTGGTATGAAATTGCAATCATCTAGTCACCAAACAAGGGTAATGGCTCTTAGTTGCATGGCTGAGAGAAAGGGGGTCTCATCACGAGCCAACCTTCTCATTTACACTAGGTATTTGTGGGTGACATTTCCATTATCTGGTAACCATGCCAGGGCGGTGACCTTCAACCTTTCCTTATAATTATGAAAAAATAAAAGAAAGGAAAATAATTGTCTTGGAAAAATTTCATTGTAGACGAAGGTACCACACAACCTCTACAAAGGCACCTATGAATGAGACACTATGACCCCCTGTATGTCATGAGCCTTATGCCCATTGAGTCTTGACCCCAACCACTTCACCCACTTTACATGGTTTAGAGAGGGATCTCTTGGAACCTCTCTTTAACCTAGGGAAATATATACCCAATAAGACACCTCATCAACCCTCGCATATTCAAATTTGACAAGTCACATAGTGTCTTTGAGAAATTAATTATTTGATATAGTGATATTTGATGCACATGATTAGGTAGCTCATTTATTGATTGGATTCACTTATTGTAATATTCAGATACAAAAAGTATGCAGAACAAAAATAAATAGCTAGAAATGGCATATGAATAACAATATAACCAGAACAACACCACAATAATACCAAAATGATACCATAATAACACCAGAAAGGGCACTTTAATGACTGAGAGCAATGTTCACTTGCCTCTTCGAGGGGGAAACCTTCAACAGAGCATAGCTCTATTACAATAATATCCAAGACAAAAGTTCTGATACCCTCGACTCCTATTTATACTAAATATGTCTATCAAAAGAACCATCTAGAGGAAGATCCTTCTAGAAGCGGAAGCTTCTATCAGGTCTTCTTAAATTGGACTTATTCTTATTTATTGCTAGGCATTATTAATATTGACCTTTATTACATCGAAATATATTATTCTACCTACGTGACGGGTTAGGTCCCTAACATGTCCCCCCCTTAAAAACAACCTTGTCCTCAAGGCTTGAGATGTGGAAATTGTTGCAGAATGGTAGTTGGTTCCCAAGTGGCATATGCTGGAGTTGTATCTTTCCATTGGACTAACACTTCCTTGATGGTTCGATGCAGACGACACTCACGCTAGTCCAAAAATGCTTGTGGTTGTAGCCAAATGGAGTCTTCTTCGTCCAACTTGGGAAGGTTGGTTTGAGTTTGGCACTTAGTTCCAATCACCTTCTTTAAGCAACAAACATGAAAAACAAGATGGATCTTAGAATGTCTGGTTAAAGATAACTGATAGGCCACCTGTCCCACATGCTTGAGAACAGTATAAGGACCATAAAACTTGGGTGTCAGTTTCTGACAATGGTCAGCCTTGAGGGAATTTTTCTTGTAAGGTTTGTAGTAAAAGAAACGCTTGATCCCCTTCTGTAAATTGACATTCAGTGTGACCTTGATCTACTTGTTGCTTCATGCGATTCTGGGCCATGACCAAATTCTCTTTGAGGGTATGGAGAATAGCCTCTCGAATTGTAAGAGTTTGGTCAACCGCTTGGACCTTCGAGACACTAGGAAAATATGAGAGAACTGAAGGTGTATTTTTTCCATATACCATTTCAAAAGGAGTCATGTGGGTAGTTGTATGGTACAAGGTGTTGTACCACCATTCAACTAGTGGTAACCATTGAGCCCACTGATTTTTCCTTTCCGAGGCAAAACACCTCAAATATGTTTCCGAACACTTGTTGACAACTTCAGTTTGACCATCAGTCTGGGGATGATAAGTTGTGTTGAGATGCAATTGGGTGCCTTGTAGCTTGAACAGTTCTTGCCAAAAATTGCTGGTGAAAGTTGGGTTGTGATTGGAAACAATAGAATGCGGCATGCCATTAATCTTGGAGACCTGATACATGAAAAGTTGAGCCATAATGGATGCTGTAAATGGGTTTTGAAGAGAACAAAAATGAGCATACTTGGAAAGACGATTAACTACCACCATGATGACTTATTTATTGCCTAATTGGGGTAATCCTACAATAAAATCCATAGAGATATCTCGCCAAATAGAAGGTGGAATTGGAAGTGGTTGTAGTGTGCCAAAAGATTTGACTGTTTCACCCTTGTTGCATTGACATACATCACATTTAGCCACAAAATTATGAACGTCCTGTTTCATACCATCCCAGAAAAAAGAGCGTTTGACCCTACCATAGGTTTTGGTAAACCCGGAGTGCCCAGTTGTGGGTGTAGCATGAAGCTCAGAAAGTACCGTGGATTTAAGTTTTGTCTATTTACTTAAATACAAATGACATTTGTATCAAAGATCATCATGGAGCCAAGAGTACCCTGAGGAAACTGGAGAATTGGACTGCAATTGTTGTATTAGATGCAAACTTTTGGGATCGTGTAGCCATTCCTAGCGAACAACTTGGAGCCAATCTGGTACAATGAGGAGAGAGAAAAAAGGGACACTTCATCTTCATATTTTCTGGAAAGTGCATCAACAACCACATTGTCTTTTCCTTTCTTGTAAAAGATCTCATAATCATATCCAAAGAGCTTAGTCACCCATGTTTTTTGCTCTGGGGATGAAATGCCTTGTTCCAGAAAGTACTTGAGGCTTTGATGATCTGTCTTAATTTGGAAGTGTTGCCCCAAGAGATAAGGGTACCAAAGATCATCGACATGTAGAATAACCAACATTTCCATTTCATAGATTGATTTTCCCAAATTTCGCTCAGTTAGTTATTTGCTGGTAAAGGCCAAAGGCCGACCATCTTGTATAAGGACAATGCCAATTCCTTTCCCTTAAGCATCACATTCCATGACAAAGGTCTTTGTGAAATCGAGAAGGGACAGGACTGGAGTGGTGCACATGGCCATATTCAAGGTTTGAAAATTCCGAGCAGCTGCTGGAGTCCAAGTGAAAGAATTATTTTTAAGGAGTGTAGTGAGAGGTGTCGAAATCTTTCCATAATTCTTAACAAACTTACAATAATAACCTTTTAAGCCTAGAAATCCACACAAGCTTTTGAGAGTCTTTGGGTGAGGCCAATATTGCATAGCTTCAATCTTTTTAGGATCCACCTTGACACTGGCGTTGCCAACAAGATGAACCAAGTACTCAACTTCTGAGGTGCCAAAAGCACATTTAGATTGTTTCAGGAAAAGTTGGTGCTGAGAGAGAAGATGGAAAACTCAATCCACATGAACAAGATGGTCTATCCAAGTTTTTCTATAGATGAGGATATCATCAAAGAAAACTAAGACAAAATGATGGAGAAAAGGATGAAATCCATGTTTCATGAGGCTTTGGAAAGTAGAGGGAGCATTACACAAGCCAAAGGGCATGACCAAAAACTCATAATGGTCCTCATGATTTCTAAAGGCAATCTTATGAATTTCGACCTCTTTCATACGGATCTGGTGGTAGCCAGAGCAGAGATCAAGTTTAGTAAAGAAGTGGGTGCCACTCAATTCATCCAAGAGGTCATCGATGATAGGAATGGGAAATTTGTCTTTAATGGTGATTTTGTTGAGGGCGTGGAAGTCAGGACACATGCGCCAAGAACCTTCTTTCTTAAGGACCATGACCACAAGAGAAGAGTAGGGGCTCGTACTAGGGCAGATAACACATGCGTTGAACATTTCTTGAACCATTTTCTCAATTTCATTTTTTTGGGAAAAGGGGTGACGATAGGGACAAATATTGGGAGGAAGGCTTCCTGGGACAAGGGGAATGGAATGATCATGAAAACCACGGGAAGGAGGGAGTCCTTGGTGAGTGGAAAAAACCACTTGATGTTTAGAGAGGATGGATTGGAGGTCATGTGACACAGAGGGTGTCTCAGTTGCTTGTATGGCATGGAGTTGGGAAATAATGCCAAGATGACCTTTTTTGAGGAGATTTTCCATGCGAGGGGAACTAATGATCTCTGGGGAATCGACGGTGATGCCTTGGAACATATATTGTTGGCCCTCCTGGTCGAATTGCATGGTTAATTCCTTAAAATCCATGAGAATGGGACCCAAAGTCTTTAGCCATTTTTCACCCAACACAATGTCACAACCACCCATGTCGATAGCAAACATATGAGATTTCAGGTGGTAATCACCAATTTGGAGGCACACATTTTCAAAACGCCCTCCACATTTCATGGACCCACCATTGGAAATCATGATTTGGAAACTATGCACAGATATAGAAATTAGTTTCTTGGGCAATGCGATGATGAATAAAATTATGGGTGCTTCCACTATCAACAATAATGCTGACCTTCCTATGCTTGATGTATCCAATTAGCTTGAGGGTTTGGGGAGCAGAGAAGCCAGTGAGAGCATTTAGGGAAATGACTGGTTCTACTTCAGGAGGATATGAGGGAGGGGTTATGTCAGTGGGTTCAGGTGACACAGACACAAGGGGAGCCTCAACATCCTCCGAGATGGCCATAAAAATATTTTGTTCCTTACACTTGTGTCCCGGAAAATATTTGTCATCACAATTATAACAAAGGCCTTTGAGTTGGCGTTCAACCATTTCAGCCCTATTCAATTTTTGGATCTTTAGTGGAGTAGAAGGAGGAGTGGGATTTACTGGTTTAGTGCAAGGAATAAAGGAGGGTTTTCAATTTGAGAAGAGACAACCTGTTGTGATTCCTTATCTCATTTAGTAACCTCCACCCAACTCTGAGGCCGAGCCATGAGGACATGGGCATATTTCTCATCCTTGAGGCCAATGATAAAACATTCTCGGAAAAAAGCATCAGACATGCCCTCTGTACGAAAATCCAATCGCTCAAAAGAAGCTATGAAGTCTTCCACTATTCTAGATTGTGTCAACTTTGTCAAACGACCTAAATGGTTGGTGTCAGTGTCAAAGTGTTCATAAATCTCTACCACAAAGTGTGTCCAAGCAACATACCCTTGGCGGGTAGTTTTTCTCCATTGCCACCATTGCCAACGTTCTTGATTTAGATGGAGAACACCATACCAGAGTTTGGCCAAATCATCTGTAATGTCGTACAAAGAGAAATAATGTTCCATTTGAGTTACCCAGCTAGTGAGATCCGAGCCATCAAATTTGGTCACATCCACATGCGGAAGATGTAGGTCACGCTGAAAGTAATGGGGCTGAAAATTCTAGGAATGAGAGGAAGTTTCACTTTTGGTATGTAAAGGTGGGTTAGATAAGGAACGATCTATAGGGATATGCAGCTTGGTGCAGATCATCGTAGTGACAGATTCAAGTTGGGTAGTAATGTCTTGTTTGAGGTCTTGTTTGAGTTCTTCAATTGAGGCGACGATGGAGAAATGCATGTTTTTATTGATGGTGGCAATATTGGCACTGAGCTGTCTCACTTCTTGTTGGGTCTTTGTGAAATTAGAGTGAAAGGTATTGACGAGCTTCCAAGTCTTGGCTACGGGTATGGGCCATGATGACGAGAGAACTGAAAAGGGGTGGATGGGGTCACACAATTTTTTTTTTTGAAAAATGATAGGTATGAATGCGATAAGGGAGAAGAGAGAAATCCAATGGAATAGGTCTCAAATAATGGTTAATAACAATCCTCCATACTCTTTTTTTTTTTACACCTACGGAGTTATACTCTGATTTGAAGAATACTGGAGTGATGAAATGCTCAAACGCTTAATCAGGAATAAATGTGTAGTAATTTGACACTCGAATGCAGGAGACATAGTTGCACGGCAATATATATTGTCTGTTCTGTTTTTTGTTTCCTTCCCCAAGGGTTAGGTATTCAAGGTTTATACAGACAAGGGTTTTCCTTATGCTATAGCTCTCTAATATACGTGCGGGGTCCAACATTAGTACTTGGCCCAATATCTCAGGGCACCAACTAAGGAGGCTAGATTGTGCCCTTATCCGTACTACCCGACTACCTAGGTACTAGAGAGTATCTTTCTGAGTGATTTTCTCGGTGGCACTATAACAGTCAGGCGACTGATCGGTTTATCTAAAGAGGGCTTCAGGAAATCTAGGTCGATTCGTATATAGGTTTTCTCTGATGCACTACCACTCGAAGGTGTACCAACAGGGGTTACAAGGGTGGCCAACATATTTGAGCTTAAGTACCACTTGTATTTCTTGCATGTATGAATCCCTGACCATGGGTTTATGAGCATAACGACAGATCTCTGTAGCTTAAAGACGTCAGAATACGTCTTTACCCTGAAAAAAATTTACCCACAATTTTCTGCCAAGGAAAGTGCTATGATACCACTTGTAATATTCCAGATATAAAAAGTATGCAGAACATAAATAAATAGCTAGAAATGGCAGATGAACAACAATATAACTAGAACACCACCACAATAATACCAAAATGATACCAGAATAACACCAGAAAGAGCAGTTTCATTACTGAGAGCAATGCTCACTTGCATCTTCGAGGGGGTAACCTCCAACAGAGCAGAGCTCTATTACAATAATATCCAAGTCAAAAGTTCTCATACCCTCGACTCCTATTTATAATAAATATATATATCAAAAGAACCATCTAGAGGAAGATCCTTCTAGAAGCGGAAGCTTCTATTAGGTCTTCTTACATTAGAATTATTCTTCTTTATTTCTAGGCCTTATTAATATTGACCTTTATTACATCGAAATATATTATTCTACCTACATGAGGGGTTAGGTCCCTAACACTTATCATGATGTTATGAATTGATATCCTTGGAGGGCGTGCTCATTTTTCTTTGAAGGACCTAGTTGGTGGAAAATTTTGGGAGAACACGCCTAGCTTGGGCTTCCATGGGGCTACAAGCCCACATGTTGGATGTCAAGGGTCCACATGCCAGATCACAAATATGAAATATTGAAGGCCTAGAGGACAACTGTATGGAACTAGCCCATGCTTCACTTGCCAAATGACTTGCCTAGGAGAGGCAAAATGTCACCTCCTAGGGCATGACGTCACTTTTGGGGGCTAGGGTTTGGTGGTGATGTAGCCACTCATTGACACATGGAAGTTTTGAGGAGAATGAGGTCTTGGCCATGAAGAGATTGCATAGATGCTTGACATGTGGCCTTTGGAGGCCTACCATAGCTTCTCCAACACCAAAGACGTGTCCCAAGTGGAAAAATGTCACCTAAAGGGGTGACGTCCATGTACAATTAAGGTTTTATTTGTGCAAAAGTGAAAATTTAAATGCATTGTTTAATATTACTTTGTTAAAGGTTGAAAGATTAGGGTTGTTGACCCCTTAATATATGGACAAGTCACCTTGGTGGCATTTTGTATAAATAAGAGATCATAATATCTCATTTGGACATAACTATCCCTCTTGTGAGAGGACTTGATCTGAAATTTTTGCTACACTTGGCTATATTTGTATTTTATGCACTTGTTTATGGCTATCTCTTATGAATAGCTGATGGAGGAGTGAGGTGCTAGCCTTGAATGAAGGCTTTCTAGCTTTTATGGTGGATCATCTTAGCATCTTTCTTGATTTTGGGATGGTCTTTTAGTATTATGATATGTTAAGCCCTAATATTGGCCCATTACCCCTTAATTGGGGCATATTAGATTAGTAATGTTATTTTATTTATGTCGGCTTTAGGCAATTAGTTGTAATTATACTTCCTAGTCTCCTATATATACCAAGGAGACATTTTCATTTTGAATCATCATGTACTTGAACATTTAAGTGGGGTAAAAGGAGGTTGCCCCCTCGAAGAGGCTTATTATCTGAAATTCTCTCATTTTCAAGGTGTTGAGTACTTTTTCTGAGGATTTTCTATGCTATATTAATATTTGGTTCTTAACATATGGTATCAGAGCTCAAGGTCTTGGGGTTTCACTGCTACATCTGAGACACCTTGGAATTTTCGCTATAACTTATTTTCTACAACGTTTCAGAAGGAACGACTTGGAGGATATTTAGTAGATGAATCAAGGTACGTTGGTTTAAAAATTCAGCTCCTGAGGCCTTATACGTTCGAAGATACATCCTGTACAAGATAGGGTTATAGAATCGTCCTGAACTGAGTCATTGCGGAATGTTCGCTATAAAATATTTT
>ML788040.1:193558-211163 GCA_009831015.1 Picea engelmannii | reverse complement strand
CTTGGTCTTACAAATATATGAAGGCCCACCGAGAAGATGTTATACAACACACCATTCCCCTCATTGATGGCACAAATCCTTTCAGATAGAATCTCATGCGGATGAACCCAAAGGTTGCCCCATAAGTACAGAATGAGTTACAAAAGATGGTTGAGGTAGGAATAATTGAACCAATTAGATATTCATCATGGGTGTCTAATCCAGTTATTGTAAGGAAGAATACTGGTGAAATCAGGATATGTGTAGATTTCATAAACTTAAACCAGGCTTCACTCAAAGACAATTATCCTTTACCAAACATGGAATATCTTTTGCAACGGGTAACCAATGCATAGATGATGTCTATGATTGATGGTTTCTCAGGGTATAATCAAGTCTTGGTAAAGAAGGATGATCAACTCAAAACTTCTTTTACCACCCCGTGAGAAAATTATAAGTATTTACGAATTCCTTTTGGACTCGCTAATGCAGGGGATGCTTAACGAGCCATGGATTATGCTTTCATAGATCTAATCAGAGAACTCATAGAGATATATCACGATAATCTAACTGCCATCTCTAAAAAGAGGGAACAACACATTCAACACTTAAGAACTATCTTCCATAGATGTAGGGAATATGACATTTCTCTCAACCCTAAGAAATCAATTTTTGGTGTTGAAAAGGGTAAGTTACTAGGAAACATCATTTCTAAGGATGGAATCACGATAGAGCCTGCCAGGGTTGAATCCAACAAGAAAATCCCTCTTCCCAAAGACAAGAAATCCTTGCAATATTTCTTTGTTCAGATTAACTTTATCAGAAGTTTCATCCCAAACTTCACCGAAATTGTTAAACCCCTTAACAAGTTACTAAAAAAGGATGCTCGTTTTGAGTGGGAAAGTGAAGGTAGGTTGTCTTTCGAACCTATTAAGGAGGCGATCACTATCGTGCCTGTCTTGGTTAGCTCGAACGTTTCTAGGGACTTCATCATTTTCTCTTTTTCTTTGAAAGATACCATTGTAGGTGTGTTGTTACAAAAGAATGATCAAGGGGACGAACAACCAATCACTTTCATGAGAAATAATCTCATGAACTTATAACTAAATTACACCATTACGGAAAAACAAGCTTACACATTAGTCAAATCTCTCAAACACTTTCAAAATTATGTGGGATACAACAAGATCAAGGCCTTTGTCCCCTACCCGACCGTAAAAGACGTCTTATCACAACAAGATTGCCTTGGATCAAGAGGAAAGTGGGTGTGACAAATACATGAATATGATTTGGAGATCAAGCCAACTAAGACAATTAAAGGACAAGGGATGCAAAATATGATGACATAAAGAAATAAAGAGGCCATTGAGGTAGGACAAAAGGAACAACTCAACATCGTCGTAAGTGAGATTGAAAAAAATGAATGGTATTCAAACATAATTTATTATTTGAAAAAACTCACATGCCTTGATCATTTGGTGGAACATAAGAGAAGAGCCATGAGACTCAAAGCTATGAAATATTTCCTAACAGAGAATGGTATCGAGTGGAGGACCCTAGATGGGGTAATTCTCAGATGCATTGATAAAGAAGAAGATGATAAGTTGATGACCGAACTTCATGCAGGACATTATGGGGACTATTTTGCAGCATGCACCACTGCCCATAAGATTTTGAGAGAAGGATATTATTGGCCTACTATATTCTCTGATACACATCAATATGTTAGGTATTTTCAGCCACATGAATATTTTACCACCAAGCAATGCCTCCCTTCCCTTCCACTTAAGCCAATCATTGTGGAAGAACCCTTTAAACAATGGGGATTGGATTTCATTGGTGAATTCAAAGACAGTTCTAGAAACATATACTAATAGATTTTGACCACAACTGATTACTTCACCACGTGGGTGAATGCTATCCCAACAAAGAAAACAACAAAATAAGTTGTCCTGAGATTCTTTGAGGAAAATATTATCACTAGATTTGGTGTCCCTGCTGATCAGGTGATCATGTCCTAAGTGAAGAAAATGCTCAAAATTGGAACTGCTTAGAATTGGTTGAAACCAGAATGACTAGATAGGCCTCATCAATACGATCCTGTTTCCATGAACGACACTCAAATCCGACACTGTATGTGAAAGTTATTCACGTTTGAAAATTCACAATTTCATTCAAAAGACCAGTTTGACCAGGGTTGACTTTGATTAAAAAAAATATTAAAAAAAAAATATTCCTTCAGCAACTAATCACAGCTTGACACTTGTTCGTCATGGATTGGATATTGGTTTGACATTTGTGTTTTTGGTCCAATCAGTATCCATCATGTGGCAGGCCTAGAGGCCGCCACGTGGCCCCAAGATTGAAGATTTTGGAGTGGCAAAATTATTTTGGAGTTGGCAGGACTCGACCGCGGGTCGAGTGGGGGGCAGCCCCAAGGCCTTACCGCCCAAGTTCATTGTGGTTCTTAACCATTATGGGTCAAATACATTTATTTAAAGTTTTATGTTGATTTGGTTGGGGCGGAAAGGGGGCCAGCCCCCCTATACATGGAACCAATCGCCCAGAACCTTGGGCTACATCCACAGGCGGTTATGTGAAGTTGCGGTTAAATGAAGATATGGTCACATGTCCCGGTGGGAGTTACGTTAACCCTTTAATGCCACGGTTTTGCTTACCATTGGCTCAAACGATTCTGCCGGCGGTGGTTTAGTTGGTCCATGTGACCACTACCACTAACAATAAATGTAATGCTAATAGTTCCGATGGATTTGGGCGGAGTCCGCCTTTTTAGGCACCTTTGCCATAGTTAGCTGGCTTATCTACAGTTAATCCACTTTGGGTGGAGTTTCTTGAGGGAGATTGGACAAAACTTCGGGGTTCATAACTTTCACACGACTGAACCTTTTGGAGGATTTTTTTTTTGATTTTGGGTATTCTCAACATTCTGGAGCGATTGGAACAGGTTGCAGAGCCATCAAAGGTGTATTTCAGCTATTTTTACTTCAGAGAAGCATGGGGAGCCATGAGGGACTTGATGGAAATGGAGCTGCATTGGACTACACTTCACTGTTTTAGGTGAAATCAGAGTCATTCTTAGCTTCTTTCTGTGTTCTGAATTCTTTTTCACAGCTGGTTTGGTCTGTTTAGGCCTTTTTATCACCTTATTACCAATTTGAGCATCATAATATATCAAGGACATGCCCATTGGGAGCCTTGGATCCGACAAATGTAGCCCAGGAAGGGTGAACTGCCTCATAATGTTGCTGTGTGTTTATGGTGAAATTATTCTGTTGTGTTATTTAGATTAAAGTTGTTAAACAGTAAATTAAAACAACACTCCCTCACACCAAAGTTCATAAACAGTTATCAAAAACACTTTGTTTCACTTGCAAGACTATCAAAACACTTTTCACACTTAATTTAATGGAAATGAATACTTTGAACAACAAACCAAATACTTTCATTTTCAGATCAGTTGGTATCAGAGCCCAAGTTTAGAGCCTTAGAAGCTAGAGTTTTTACTCAGCATTTGTTTCGTGAAAAGATTAATTTATTTGTTTGCAAGTTTTCATGCTTACTAGGCTAAAACTCAAGAGAGGTGAAGGAAACTTGGTTAGTGCACAACCTAATCCACAACCAAGAAGGGTCAGAGAACCACCTCCAAGAGCCCTAGAAGCAGCTTCAAGCATGTCTTCAAGAGAAGGAGAAGCTCCTGAAGAGATGGATCCCAAGGAAGAAGAATGGGTATTCCAGAAATCTTTCTTGGATATGAATGAAATGATAAGGATCCTCTACCAAGAAAGAAATGATAGGATTGTTGGAGAAGGGTCTAAAAACCAGAAAGAAGGAGAGGGTTCCACAGGAGGAAAGAAGAGTAATGATTAGTCAAAGAAAGGACATGGAGGAAATGGTGATCCACCATCTCCATCTTCATCCTCTTCCTCTACATCGTCTTCCTCGACTTCGATAAATCAATCTCATAATTCGAAAACCACTGGTAAAAATCCTTTTTTAAAGCTTGCTGTCAAATTTGAATTGCCTATGTTTAACGGTGAAGTCAATGCAGAGAAACTTGACAATTGGATCAGACAATTGGAAGTTTATTTAAGGATTCAAAACCTTCATGATGATGACACCAAGATACAAATAGCCTCGCCAAGAATGGATGGAGCAACATTGGTATGGTGGGAAGCCAAGACCAAGGATGAAATTAAGAAACATGGTAAGATTACTTTATCATGGACTGAGTTTATTACTGCAATCAAGAAGCAATTTTATCCTTTAGCTCATCTAAAAAAGGCTATAATGAATTGGCAAAACTTTAGACAGTTTAAGGGACAAAATGTGCAAGACTATACCCAAGAATTTAGGAGAAGAGCACTCTTATTAGGGGTAGACTTACAAAGTCAAGATACTTTGTTGAAATATATAGGTGGTTTGCACAGTTACCTTAAACATACTATCCTTATGTTCAATCCTACTAGTCTAGACGAAGTTTGTGTACAAGCTACACATTTAGAGGCTAGAGGGAAAAACACTTTTGATGAGGGTAGATACAAGCCTTTCAAAGGGAAGAAAAAATATTAAACCTTTAAGGGAAAAGGAAAAAAGAATGCATCTATCAAACAAGACGGTGAAAAAGTTATATGTAAACATTGTTCAAGAGAGGGCGATGAAGAGAAAAACTGTTGGAAACTACATCCTGAAAAAAGAAATTAGTTTAACAAAAACAAGGGAAAGAAGAAAACTGCAGCTACTACAACTACACCTCAAGATTTAGGTGATGATTCAGAGGACGAAACCAAAATTGCAACCATGGGTTTGAAAAGTATGAAGGGAAAGGAAACTGAAACTAAGCCAAGCACTAGTACTTCAAACTATCATGTACAAGCTCCTAATGAGGAAGAAAGAATTGAATTGTTCCATGTGAGGGTAGTCTCAAAACATACTAAAATTGACACACTGTTTGACAGTGGGTCACAAGAAAATCTCATATCAGAAGACTTGGTCAAACAACATAAACTTGAGACCATTACACATCCAAAGCCTTATCCACTTGGGTGGATATGCAAGGATGCAAACTTACAAGTCTCAAGAAAGTGCATATTGCGATTTGCCATAACTGCACACTTTATTGACACAGTTGAACTTGATGTGGTGCCGCTTGATATATCAAGAATTGTTTTGGGAAGTCCTTACTTATTTGATAGAAAAATGATCTTCTATTGCCATGAAAATAAATATCATCTCTTTAAATATGGCAAGGAGTTCATTGTCAGAGGACATCACAAGAAGGCAAATATAGCGATGGTAAATGCAGGACAGGTAAAAAGGCTAGTAAATTCTAGTAAAAGTTTTGTACTTCTTATGGTTAAGTCCAAGGTTGATATGAATCAAGAGGCATTTGAAAATTGTGATTCCAAGATTAAATCATATTTATATGATGTAGTTGATGCACATCATGAGATGTTTCAAGAACCGACAAGTTTACCTCCTAAAAGGGAGATTCAACATGGAATCCATTTACATCAAGATTGTCCTCTTCCTAACATCGACATGTACCACTTGTCTATCACGGAGAATGCTGAAATCAAGAGGCAAATTAAAGACTTGTTGGACAAAGGATTCATAAGACCAAGCACTTCGCCATGTGGGTCACCGATAGTGTTGATTCCAAAGAAAGATGGAACTTGGCGCATGTGTGTAGACTTCAGGGCATTGAACAAAATAACGGTAAAGAATCGTTACCCACTTCCAAGGATAGATGATTTGTTGGATCAGCTGAAAGATGCTAAATATTTCACTAAGTTAGACTTACATAGTGGTTATCATCAAGTTAGAATTGCAGAAAGTGACATTTGGAAGACAACATTTAAAACCAAACGGGGACTCTTTGAGTGGCTTGTTATGCCATTTGGTTTATGTAATGCACCTGCAACTTTCATGCGGGTAATGGATGATGTATTACGTCCTTTTCTTGATGATTTCATTATTGTATACTTAGATGACATCTTAATTTTAAGCAAGACTAGAGAATAGCATGTCATGCATGTTAAGAAAGTACTTGATGTTTTGAAGAAAAATCAGTTATTTCTTAAAATGTCAAAGTGTGAATTTGGAAAGAATTCTTCGATTTATTTGGGACACATAGTAGGAGGAGGCGATTTGATAATTGATCCTTCCAAAGTAGAAGCAATTGTGAATTGGCCTACTCCCAAATCCATTACAGAGGTAAGAAGTTTTTTCGGTGCAACTCAATATTGGAGGAAGTTTATTTCTAACTTCTCTGCCATAGCAACTCCTATGCATGCAATGACTAGTGTGAAGCACGCTTTCCAATGGGGAGGCAAGCAACACAAAGCTTTTGAGTCTTTGAAATAGAAGATAAGTTCATCTCCAGTCCTTGCATTACCAGACTTGAGATAGCCATTCGAGATTCAGACAGATGCTAGTGATTACGCCATGGGTGCAGTTCTCTTACAACATGGTAAGCCTGTTGCATTTCATTCTGAGACATTTAATGGTGTTGTTGTGAATTATCCTACATACGATAAAGAGTTGTATGCATTGGTACAAAGTGTCAAAAAATGGAAACACTATTTGATGGACAAAAAAACAATTGTTCATATCGACCATCAGCCTTTACAGTACTTGCAATCACAAAGTAAATTGTAGCAGCCACGCCATTTCATATGGATGGGCTTCCTACAAAAATTTCACTTGGTAATAAGGTACAAGAAAGGTATTTACAACAAGGTTACTGGTATGCTTTCAAGGCCTATTATTAGTGCTAGTACTTTTCTTAAGAATGATTCTATTGTACATGAAAGCTACATAGAATAGTATGCATCAGATGTTGATTTTAAGGATGTGTATGCTAACTTGAGTGAAGGAAATCATGTTGAGGAGAATGATTATCATTTGCATAATAATTTGCTGTTTCATTTGGGCAAGTTGTGTATACCACAGGGGGAGGGACTTATCA
Source organism: Picea engelmannii (assembly GCA_009831015.1). Taxonomy (NCBI): domain Eukaryota; kingdom Viridiplantae; phylum Streptophyta; class Pinopsida; order Pinales; family Pinaceae; genus Picea; species Picea engelmannii. The sequence continues at coordinate 204,196 of ML788040.1, read as the reverse complement.
TCATGAGAGAAGCTCATTCTTCTCTCATAGCTGGAAATTTCAGGGTAAGCAAAATGGTGGCACATTTACAGAGGTATTGTTATTGGCTTCGCATGGTAGATAGTGTTTCATGTTTCATTATAGGTTGTTCATTATGTGCTACAAGCAAGCCTAGAAATAGGAAACTTGGTTTATATATGCCATTTCCGGTACCTTCTAGACCATGGGAAAGTGTTTCTATGGATTTTGTTGGAGGGCTACCATTATCTAGAAAGTAGTATGATTATCTTTATGTAGTAGTTGATCGTTTCAGCAAGATGTGTATTCTTATGCCATGTAAGAAATCTATAACTGCTGAACAAACTGCTGATTTATATTTTCAACATGTATGGGTTCATTATGGTTTGCTTACTTCTATTGTTAGTGACAGGGATTCCAGATTTGTTGGGAATTTTTGGTCCAATTTATGGAAGATGATGGACAACAAGTTGAAGAAGAGTACTGCTTTCCATCCGCAAACAGATAGCCAAACAGAGGTAGTGAACATAACCATTGTACATCTTTTGAGAGGTTATTGCAACAAGCATCCCAAGATTTGGGATGAGCACTTGCATTACATTCAACATGCTTACAACCGGGCCAAGCACTCTTCTACAAATACTTCACCCTTTGAAGCTTGTTTTGGGTATTTTCCTAAGTCACCTTTAGATTTTATTCTTGAGAAGGATGTGGCCATTGATGGTCATAGTGACATTAACAAAGCTCGCATGTTCATTGAAAGAATTCAGCTCATACATCAACAGGTTCAAGAACAGCTTGAAAAAAGTCAAGGCAAGTACAAGGAGAGACATGATAAGCACAGAGTTGATCATAAGTTTCAAGAATGGGGATGAGGTATGGTTGCATATTAGTAAGGAAAGAATGCAAGGAGAAGGTAAAAAGCTGAAGCCTATTCATTATGGTCCATTCAAGATCCTTAAAAAGGTTGGAAATAATGCTTTTCAATTAGATTTGCCTTCATACGTGCAAATGTATTCCGTTGTGAATGTGGAAAATTTACGTTTGTATGAACCTCCTTTAATTGCTGATTATGAAAGTGACATTCAATTGCCATCCATAGAGGATTTCTCGCCAGAATTTTTGGATGAATTGAAAGAGGATGCTATCCTTGACAAAAGGACACACACTTCAAGGAGGGGAAATGTTGATTATGTTCGGGTTGGTCTTAAAGGAAACAAACCGAGTAAGGCAAAGTGGATTGAGGTGGAAAAGGTGAGGGACCTATACCCTCATCTTCTTAACAGGTAATTGAAGGCTTTTGGGGTCCAAAAGCTTCCCAATGGGGAGGTGTGTTCAGGTGATCATGTCCTAAGTGAAGAAAATGCTCAAAATTGGAACTGCTCAGAATTGGTTGAAACTAGAACCACTGGATAGGCCTCGTCGATATGATCCTATTTCCGTGAATGACACTCAAATATGACACTGTATGTGAAAGTTATTCAAGTTTGAAAATCCACAATTTCATTCAAAAGGCCAGTTTGACCAGGGTTCACTTTGATTTAAAAAAATATTAAAAAAAGCATATTCCTTCAACAACTAATCACAGCTCGACACTTGTCTGTCACGAATTGGATATTGGTTTGAATTTGTGTTTTTGGGCCAATCAGTATCTGCCACGTGGCAAGCCCAGAGGCCGCCACGTGGCCCCAAGACTGAAGATTTTGGAGTGGCAAAATTATTTTGGAGTTGGCATGACTCGACCACAGGTCGAGTGGGGGGCATCCCCAAGGCCTTACCGCCCAGGTTCGTGGTGGTTCTTAACCACTATGGGCCAAATACATTTATTTAAAGTTTTATGTTGATTTGGTTGGGGCGGAAAGGAGGCCAGCCCCCCCTACACATGGAACCAATCACCCAGAACCTTGGGCTACATCCACCAGCGGTTACGTGAAGTTACGGTTAAATGTGGATATGGTCACATGTCCCAGTGGGAGTTACATTAACCCTTTAATGCCACGGTTTTGCTTACCATTGGATCAAACAATTCCACCGACGGTGGTTTAGTTGGTCCATGTGACCACTACCACTAACAATAAATGTAATGCTAATAGTTCCGACGAATTTGGGCAGAGTTTGAATTTTTAGGTGCCTTTGCCATAGTTAGCGGTCTTATCTGCAGTTAATCCACTTTGGGTGGAGTTTCTTGAGGAAGATTGGACAAAACTTCGGGGTTCATAACTTTCACATGACTGAACATTTTGGAGGATTTTTTTTTTGATTTCAGTTATTCTCAGCATTCTGGAGCGATTGGAACAGGTTGCATAGCCATCAGAGGTGTCTTTCAGCCATTTTTATTTGAGAGAATCATGGGGAGCCATGAGAGCCTTGAGGGAAATGGAGCTGCATTGGACTACACTTCACTATTTTAGGTGAAATCAGAGTCATTCTTAGCTTCTTTTTGTGTTCTGAATTCTTTTTCACAGCTGGTTTGGTCTGTTTAGGCCTTTTTCTCACTGTATTACCAATTTGAGCATCATAATATATCAAGGACATGCCCATTGGGAGCCTTGGACCCGACAGATGTAGCCCAGGAGGGGTGAACTGCCTCATCATGTTGCTGTGTGTTTATGGTGAAATTATTCTACTATGTTATTCAGATTAAAGTTGTTAAACAGTAAATTAAAACAACACTCCCTCACACCAAAGTTCAGAAACAATTATCAAAAACACTTTGTTTCACTTGAAAGACTATCCAAACACTTTGCACACTTAATTTAATGGAAATGAATACTTTGAAAAACAAACCAAATACTTTCATTTTCAGATCACCTGCTAAGATAACCACTGACAATGCCAAAGCCTTTAGCTCAATGGTGCTAAATGAGTTTTGTTTCAATTATGGGATTGTTGTATCACAGTCTTCGAATTATTATCCTCAAGGGAATGGGTTGGTAGAATCCAACAACAAAAACATCATGAAAATTGTCAAAAAGATTGTTGGGGAAAACAAGAGGAGTTGGGACAGTAAAATTAAGTATGCCCCATGGGTCGACCGCACAACTACTAAGAATTCCACTGGAAGGACTCTTTTTGAGTTGGTATACGGATTAGAGGCTCGCTTGCCTATAAATCTCCAAATTCCAGCATTACAAATAGCCCAACAATTCAGTACAGATAAAGAATCATTGCAGGGGAGAATCAATCAACTCGTTGAATTAGATGAGACTAGAAGAATGGCCTTCAATCAAATGGTAAGGAATCAAGAGAAAGTAAAATGAACTTTTGATCGGAAGGAAAGACAAAGATACTTCAAGGAAGGGGATCAAGTTCTACTGTGGGACAAAAGAAGAGAAAAACGAAGGATGCATCAAAAGTTCGACAGTCTTTGGCTAGACCCCTACAAAATAGAGGAAGTGTCCAGGCCAGACTCTTTCTACTTATCCACTAAAAAATGGAGGAGGATGCCACTACCAGTAAACAAATCTCTCCTCAAACATTATTTCCAAGGTGGCACATGACTTCTCACCGGCCCTTGCCCCAGGTAAGTAGGCAAGTCATCCTATTTTCCCCTACATTTCCAACTTGATTTCTCATATTAGTTTAGATGCATTTCATTTTCATTTTTCTCTACTTGCATATTGATTTCATGCTTAGCTTAATTGTTTTTGAAAAAATGTCAATTTTTTTTCTAGCTTAGTTGGTTTTGATTATGATCATATGAGAACAAGGATGAGTAGGCCATCTTGCACTTGTGTTGGCCCTTGAGAAAATTTTGAGGAACACTTGGTCATATTTGACCGTTTTTGGGATTTCAACAGCCTGTCGAAGACGAAGCGCAAAGCGAAGCGGAGATTGCGGAAGCTAGACCCCCTTTTTAGGTCCTTTTTGGGTTTTTGGGAATATGTAATGGGAAAGGGATGTTGGCCCATGGGTTTACCCATGCTTAGGCCCACTTTTGTAATGTATAAATAGATATCTAGGCGATGTAAGTAAAGGAGAAGATTAGCCAAGGGCTTAGTGCTAAAATTTATCTATGTGATTGACTTACCGAGCTGAGTGTAAGTGTTGTAAGTGCTGAGTGCACAGATTGTAAGGAGGCTCTATGCTAGATCTATGCAAGGAAGGAGAATTTGGCGAGGTGCGCGTAGATCTCCTGTCCTATGCAGAGTAGGATTTTGATAGCTTTGTGCTGTAATCAGATTGACCGAAGCTAATAAAGAAGAAGAGTTGGTGGACGTAGCCCTAGGTTGGGGGTGAACCACATAAATCTGTGTGTTATGCTCTGTGCTTTGACTTGATGTGTTTACCTCTGCTTTGGCTAAGTGATTTGATATATTTAGACATATCTACTTATGCTTTGTGCTTCATTAAATTTGTATGGATAGTAGATCTGATATATATGAAGATGCTTAGTGCTAATTTACTATATCTGATTTATTTTACTGTTGCTAAGTGCTAAATTACCTTAGATCTAAGTGAATTCTATGAAGCGCTGTGCTATCTGCGAAGTATAATAAGGTTTGAATATTGATGAATGATCGATACCAAGTGCTCCATAAGTGATATAATCATAGATCTATGTCCCAGCTTAGGTTGCAGACACTTGAGTCTTGCAACCACCCTTGCCTCTACCTCGAGTGAGACTTCATCTGCTTCGTAGGTGTTGCCGAAAGGGCCGGTAGTTAGGGTTTTGTTGGTGTGATATTGTAGCGTTGAACCCTAGGTCTGCCCCTGTGCCAACAAATGGTTCCGTTGCCAGGACTAAAATTGTGATTGCTAGGAACTAAGGGAGAAGAAGCTTTGTGCAAAGATTCGTCCTGAAACTGTGGAAGCTCTGTGCATGGATCTGTGCCCTAATACACAATATTTTACTTGATCTGAAAAGATCTATAATCAAAAGAGAAGGTTAGGTCTGAATAAAATAAGTGAGATCTGAACGTTTTGTGCTCTAAGAAAAGTAAAAGTGGAAGTTTCTAAAGAAAAGAGGTAAGATCTGTAAGCTTAGTGCTCTGATAAAGGTAATAATAGTTAAAAGTTTTTAGATATGAAAGCTTTGTGCTCTGTAGAAGTAAGATAAGTGAAATTTTTGTTTCTAGAACATGGATCTAGGTATGTTTGATAGACTCTGTCCTAGCTTGAAAACTAGGGAATTAATAGATGAAAGAAAGTTTGACATGAATAGATCTGATAGATATGTTATACCTATGCATAGAAAGAATGTTTGGACTAACAAATGGATGTAGGATCCTAGAAAGAATTTTTTGCAGGCTAGCTACCATGATCCTAATGCGTAGTACAGAAGAAGTTGGGGATCATTTAAAAGAAAGAGAGGATTAACCCTATGTTACAGTTGCAGAAGACCACGACATATTGCTAAGGAATGCCCTGGTGGGAGATCTAGTTGTCTCTGTTGCAAAGCCTTGGACCATGAAGTATTGGTTTTCCCTAGAATGATCGATAAGATTGAAGGCATGAATCTGAATGAAGAAAACCCTAAGGCAGATCCAGAAATAGAAGAACCCTAAAGAGAATCAGAAAAGATTTTACTACAGATAAAAGACACCTTGAATGACCACCGACATGTTAGATTATCAGAGGTCTTTAATGAAAAAGAATGCATTGAGGTAAGAATAGGAGACTTCGACATTGACTGTGTTCTATCTGAGGAAACACAGGTGAATGTTATGATATAGAGAACTTGGGAAGCTATAGGAAGGCTTGCTATGATCCCTTCATTAAGCAGAATAGGGTTAATCAGAGGGAAATTGGTAAACCTATGTGGAAAGCTCACTCAGATATCTATGAATGTCAATGGAACTTCGACAGAGCAAGATTTTGAGTTTATCAAATTTATTGAGGACATTGCCCCATTTACTATGTTACTTGGACAACCATGGATTGAAAGAGATCAAGCTAGGAAGAAGGAAGAAGAAAAGGTTTTAGAACAATAGAGACAAGAGTTAAAATATTTCATGACCAGAAGGATCGCGCAGTTGATTGAGGAACATGAGAACAAATCAAATCTATTTGACACTAGAAGCCCAGATGTCAAAGCTGCAAAAACATTAGGGGAATCACAAAATATTAGAGTATCTGTATCATATATAGACGAAGTAGTACCCCTGAGTCTTGGGAGAGAACCTCAACAACACGAAGTGACTATGCCCAAGGAAAATAAGAATTAGAACGGGAAAAGAACTACCGAGACGAAGCTCACAGGGAAGAAGGCTAGGAAGATAAGTAAAAAGAGGGCTAAGATTGACAGGCTACAGAGGGTTCCAGAGGGAACCTCTCAAAAAGAAACTTTGCAAAATTGGAGCATTGTTGGGATATCATAACATCTACATGGGTCACTTCACCATGGTGAAGCAATGTAGCCATTGGAAGCTGATATATCTGTTCGACTGCCACTCCGAACGGATCAAAAAGCATTGATGGCTCATCACCAGACCATTAGACTGTGCCATAAAAGAAAGAACAACAGTTAATGAAGCTCCATATCCGTTGCAAATGATTCGTTACAGAGTTACTTACTTATTCCATCACGCCATGCATGGAAGACACTTTTGATAATTGCGAATTTGAGTCCGCAGACCACATGAATTGTGAAAAATGATTACTCCACTCTTACTCTCTACCCTATTACAGTACCTACGTTACTTTGAGAACCTGAGATATTGATACTGAGCGTATATGCCCGACGAATTTAGCACAAATGAAGAATCTGTAAGAGAGGTACTCACTAGCCTCAGAACCAAAAGAGTCATGTCAGAGAGAGGATTGTCTACAGGTTTACAGGCATCATCGACGAGAGGAGTGAAAGCCTCCCCATCGACTGCTTGAGTAGGAACATCTCGAGCCAGTGCAGAAAGAAGAACCAAACATAAAGACGATATGGCCAATGCAAATTTGGTTCCATCCATCCTACCTGCTTACATACCACCTCTGCACAGTGCGATCAACAGAGACAGTGTGACTAGAGACTTTGAGTACACTCTAGTCACTGCGTACCTACCGAAAGCGGTACACGCAGCCCACGTAGATCATGACAAGATCACAACATTGAAGTTTAGTGAATTCAACCTGGGGGATCATAAAGTTTACAACATGCTTTCCTCGTACAAGTACCCAACCAGAACTAAGGGAAAGAATTTGAAGATTGTCCCTCATCAATGGATGATGAACCTCGCACAGTCCACTCTGCTAAATGTTATGAACACACCGCACTTCGACAGATACCAGGAGGTGAATACTTGTGAGAAGCTGCTGCTAGCGAGTTACCATGGAGAATACTTATGGTTAAACCATTGCATAATAGTTGATCCATCGCTGATCAATCGGATCACCGAGCTTAGCATGCAGGGCCTTGATCCCCATGATTACTATCCTAGAAAGACCACGGATCACGCTCTTTCTCATAAGATCAAAGAATATTATGGCGATGTTGAGAAAGGCGCACGAGGATACAAGATAACTTCTATTGAAAGTGGTGCAGTGCGCCTCGCTTATCAACTGATCACAGGGAAGTTGGTATGCAAGAATCGATCCATGTAAGTATCTGACTTTGTAGTTGACCTCGCAGGGAAGTGTGGAGAGGGACTATAGATGAATTGGGCAAAGTACCTAGTGAATAAACTAGATATTGACTGCAGAGAAGCCTAGGATCCGGGGCATGAATTCCATTTTATCTAGCTCTTGATACATATAGCTTTGATTACATGGGATCTACCGGAAGGTGCAACCTTCCTGGACATTGACCCCTTTGAACCACTGGCTGCAAATTTCAGTACACTGTGGTACTAAAATGATATGAACAAGTGGTGGCAATCCAATGCCATCTTCCATACCTACTACACCCTGTTGAATCTCTCCATCCAGTCCGAGCCTCGCATGACCCTAAATACTTTACACAAGTTTCGACCTTTGATGAAGTTCAGTGCAGACCGCCATTTCATATATATTACAACATGCGCTGATGAGCACAAGGAACAACTTCAGTCTTATTATAAGCTGACAGAAGAAGACCTGGAGGAGATCACCAAGGAATGGTCGACAGACCTCCTTGTTTAAACAGAATTCACAGAAATGTTCGACATCGACAGCCCAGAAGCTGCACAGGATACACTTGGGCCCAGTAAATCAAAGAAAACAAAGAAGACGAAGAAGGTTGAGGAAGTCCAGGATATAGACACCCTATCTGTGAGGATGACTTCCATTACACCAGATCAAGGAGGTGACGGTGAAGACTTAGAAGAAGTTGAACAAAGACTAGAAGACGAAGTGGAAATCATAAAAATAGGAAGGGTTCACCTTCAGAACCTTCCTCCGGGAAGAAATCGAAAGCACCCATAACTAAGCTGTAGACCACACTCACTCCAGATGACTTCAGTTTCCTCATTGCAGCTATGAATGAAGTTATAGAAGAGATAGAAAAAAATTAGGAAGCTAAGCAAGAGACGATGTACAACATAATTGAGATCAATCTCCAAGCAGTGCAACAAGCACTTCAGTCTAGCCGCGCAGTCTCCACTGCACCCCTGCCAGAAGGAACAACAAAAGAGGGAGATGAACCAGTTCAACTCCGCAAGATTGTTGAAACAGTCGAAGTACACCTTCAAACAACACAGGAAGAAACAACGTAGGCCACCTAGGCCTTAAAGAAAACACATGAGGAAATCATCAAACAACGCCGAGCTGCGCAACAAGATAAGGACACTCTCCAAGCGAAATTTGAAGAAGATAGAGAGAAGATCCAAAAAGAGAAAGAGCAGTTGCTCGCGAAGAAGATTGGGATTGAAGAAGCAGTGAACAGAGCATTTCTCTCTATGACCAGCTTAGAGTAGAAGGCGGAAGACCCCATAGGATGCCAAGTGATGAATCTTGTTGAAGTTATTCAACAACTTCAACAAAGATTCGTTGAATTAGAGCTTCATACCATACCAAGTATCCTGGAAGAAGTCTGTGACCAACGAGAAATGACTGCTCGAAGCATAGTAGAAAGGATTAAATCACTCACTGAGGAATGCAAACAGTTAAGTAGCAAAAGTGCGCAGATATATGAGAACCTAACCAAGAATCCATAATTGCATAAATTGGAGTCTCATCTCCAGGAGGCGAAGCATGAAGCCAAAAATATATAGGTGCATCTGAAGGCCCTATCACTCATAGAGAGAATGAAGTGGTCTCATGAGCAGCGCACCGCCCAACAATAGATCCATATGATCCAGAGCAAGGTAATGGAAGTAACTCAACAACTTCAACCTGTGTAGGATAAGGCATGTCAACTATTTATAGAGATTGAGAGCCAAGGAATAGAGCTGGAGCAGGTCGTGAATTCAACACAGCAACGCCTAGAAGGGCCGGTGAATGACACACTCATCTAGGAGTTCATTGAGCAAGAGGCTGTGGCACAACAGCAGGTCGAAGCAGCTTGAGCCAAGATCGAGGCATTCAAAGCAGAACTGATTAGACCTGAGTGACTTAGGATGAGTCACAGGTGAGTGTTGGGGGCCTGTTGGCCCTTGACCAAGTTTTGAGGAACACTTGGTCATATTTGACCATTTTTGGGACTTCGACAGCCTGTCGAAGATGAAGTGCAAAGCGAAGCGAAGATTGCGGAACCTAGACCCCCTTTTTGGGTTTTTGGGGATATGTAATGGGAAAGGGATGTTGGCTCGTGGGTTTACCCACGCTTAGGCCCACCTTTGTAATGTATAAATAGATATCTAGGTGAAGTAAGTAAAGGAGAAGATTAGCTAAGGGCTTAGTGCTAGAATTGGTCTATGTGATTGACTTTCCGAGCTGAGTGCAAGTGTTGTAAGTGCTCAGTGCACAGATTGTAAGGAGGATCTGTGCTAGATATACGCGATGAAGGAGGATTTGGTGAGGTGCGCGCAGATCTCTTGTCCTATGTGGAGTAGGATTTTGATAGCTCTGTGCTGTAACCGGATTGACTGAAGCTAATAAAGAAGAAGAGTTGGTGGACGTAGCCCCAGGGTGTGGTTGAACCACGTAAATCTCTGTGTTATGCTCTGTGCTTTGACTTGATGTGTTTATCGCTACTTTGGCTAAGTGCTTTGATATCTTTAGATATATCTACTTATGCTTTGTGCTTCATTAGATTTGTATGGATAGTAGATCTGATATATATGAAGATGCCTAGTGTTTTTTTACTGTATATGATCTATTTTACTGTTGCTAAGTGCTAAATTACCTTAGATCTAAGTGAATACTATGAAGCTCCGTGCTATCTGCGAAGTATAATAAGGGTTGAATATTGATGAATGATCGATACCAAGTTCTCTGTAAGCGATATAATCACAGATCTATGTCCCAACTTAGGTTGCAGACACTTGAGTTGTTAAGAACCAAATATCAATATAGCATAGAAAAACCTCAGAGTAAGTACTCAACATCTTGAAAAAGAGAGAACTTCAGATAATAAGCCTCTTCGAGGGGGCAACCTCCTTTTACCCCACATAAATGTTCAAGTACAAGATGATTCCAAATGAAAATTTCTCCTTGGTATATATAGGAGACTAGGAGGTATAATTACAACTAATGGAATAAAACCAACATAAATAAAATAACATTACTAATGTAATATGCCCCAATTAAGGGGTAATGAGCCAATATTAGGGCTTAACATGCCCCTCCCCT
>ML788040.1:155826-189518 GCA_009831015.1 Picea engelmannii | reverse complement strand
TGAATCCATCATCTCTTGTAGTTCATCTTTTGTTACTGTCTTCTTTTGTAAATCATTTATGTCCCTATGCATTTCTTCACCTTCATCAAGAGTCCAAGTAGGATTGTCTGGAGGCTTATTTGGTGTAGAAGTTCCCTTTTTTGTTGGCATGTTGGCCAAGTATCACTTTAAACCTTGATTTTGAGGTGGTTCTACTCGACAATCTTCCTTTTATTGTATCTCCAAAATTTTGGCCCTTCTGAGTATGAACTTTTATTTTTTATAGGTCTCTGATATTTCTTCTCTTCAATTCCACAGGTCTGATAAAAATTGGATGCGCCAAGTGGAATTAATTGCTTATTCTTTATGAATTAAGCTATTTTCAAATGCTAGAATCTTATTCTTTATGAATTAATCTATTTTCTCTTTGGATAAAGTGGTTCGACTCTCATAAACAAGAATTTGAATATCTTAGTAGTGTGAATTAATAAAGAAGAAAATTGAATATCCGTGTGAATTAATAAATAAGAAACTCAATAATCATGTGAATTAATAAACAAGTAATTGAATAACTTAGTAGTGTGAATTAATAAGTGGATTTATTTATTTATTTTTAATACATTTTGTTAGGTATAATTTTACTTAAAATTTTAAATTATTATAAAATAGATTAAAATTCATTAATATATAATTTTATATAATTTTCAGATATAAATATAAATATGGATTTTAAATTATTATAAATAGATTAAAAATTAGTATTATATATTTTTATATTATTTTCAGAGATACATATAAATATGGATATTTGATATTAAGTTTTATTAAATTTGAGTCTAATATTTTATAGTAAAAGAAGTGGGTTTTATTTATTAATTAATTTATTTCTTTTTTAATTTAATTTAAGTTAAATATTATCATTCACTAAAAATCAAAATTTGCTCAAAAAGAATATAATATGTAAAAACAACAAGAGTAATTTTAAAACCTATCTCAATGAATACCTAAAAGAAAGAAAAACAACCTAAAAGAAGGGAAAATAGAACGTCATTGGAAAGTACTAGTGTAATGAGATGTGAAGAATGAAGAATCTCAAAAGGAAGGCAGTTTCTTGTGCAAAATTTGTTGTTATGAGAAGCACTTTTCACATTCAAGACCATAAAGAAATATGTGATGGATGCAAGGTTATGCGAGTCATTAGGTCTATGATTTCTTGTAGGTCTACCATGTGATCTTGGAAGTTGGCTATAGGGCCTCTTCCTACTAGTGTTAGAGTGTTGGAAGTAAGACCTAATCGACTCATTGAATGTCGATTTGGGGCATTGGCCTTTGGTAAGTCATCAATGAAGATCAAACATACCTTGGGAAAGAGGGTTAAGCACCTCTGATCCCCATAAATCACGAATCTCTAGAGAGAACCAAGTGAATATCCAAAGTGACAAAAGAATCGTATTCAAATCTTGTAGAAGGGAGAGCATTTGAATACAAAATAATCACCGATATTAGGCTCTAAGGAGTAGATTTTACAAATGTCATGTTCCTAAGGAATATGATGATTTGTCTCAATGCAACAATGGTGGTAGAAAACTTTGAGTTGGGTGAGAGGGACCCTCATTCTACAAAGTAATTGGATTTTTTTGTCCCTTGGGAGTTAGATGATCCCATCCATATGCTGGTATACAACTCTGAACGGTGTTGAAGTTTGGAAGAAAGTGGTTATATAGGTTCAAGCCATGTGGACTAAAGATAACCTATATAAATATAGTACAAATACCCTTGTTTATTTTTCCTTTAATAGGACCAAGAGTATCCACTTAAAAACTATGTTAGGTGGTACACTACTATCAAGGTCAATGAGGTTAAGTAATAAAGAGGCTCACGTACCAACATTAATTGTTTTCACATTCTACCGGCTCCATAGATACACTTCATAGATATAGATATCTAAGAAGAGCATTATGTGAGTTGTCCATTTGTTTAACTATGTGTATCATCATCACCACATGAAATATCACTAAAGCAATGTGTGGGGCTCTATAAATTTTGCAAGGCCGATAACATGAAGGACTTATCTATTAGCATGAAGACTTTTGGATCACATTGTGATGATCACTCTCTCTAACCTATTTAGGTTACTCCACGAAGATATGGTCCCTAAACCTCATACCCATACACAATAATTTGACCATAAATTTATAAATTTGACCATAAATTTATAAAAAGACATAATTTATTTGATTAATGAGAATTCTAAACATGAAACTTTATAAAAAAATTATCCCATTTTAAAATTTTCTAAAATTTTAAAAATGAAAATAAAATTTGATTTAAAAAAAATATAAACTCCCTTAAAAAAATCAAATTTGTTTACCTCAAAATTCATTCCATATTAATTTCTTAAAAAAAATCTACTTCTTAACAAATTAAGTTTCTACACTCATTAAATTACTCCATTTGCTAATTAATACATGTAAGATAATTCTCYGCGAAGTGGTGTAATGCTACGGCTAGGATTTACCTTAGACACAGACCACACCAGATTTTTTTCTCTCATGTTCACATCTCCCTCTAGATCGTCTGTCACGGGTCTGGCGAATCTATGGTTGGGTGACAGAATCACCCGACACTCCCAATCACCGTGCGACACCACAATCATTCATTTTTATGTTAAACCACAATAACTTACTTGATTTGGAATACGCCTATGTATTATCTTCGTTATGTTATGTTATGTGTGTTTCTTACATACTTAGCTAATGTGGCAATAAAAGAAAACATCTAGACACAATACAATCAAAATCTGATGTGGGCGGACAAAACAACCTAACACACGTAAAATTTGCAATGAACAAAACAACAGGGCATGTCAAGACAAAATCTTGTGCAACGCATAAATTATACACAAGATGAGCATCCACTCTGTTTACCAAAAACATGAACTTTGCCTCAGCCTTGCGCGCCCTTTCTTGTCACTTACGATTTTGGTCCCAGCTCACCTTCACCGTTCGCACGGTTCAGACTTTCCTTCTTCCACGACTTCTCCCTTCACATGGATTGGACATAGCCTCAACTCTACTTGCCTCTTTACTTAGCCGAAATTATCTTTACCTAATATTTTCTTTCCACTTAAACTAGCCAACGTGCCCTGCTCAAGATGACTTAACCGAATATGGACTTTCTTGCCAACTTTTCCTTGTTACTTTTCCAAATGGGCGTTCTCTTGGTTATATAGGCAATCTCTCCCTTCAATAGATGTGCTCATTTAACCTGGAGCGTCACATCCCTTCATTTGTGGAAGACAATGTCTAAACTAGGTGTGCACCCCCTTCGGTGGGCACCCGTTGCATGTTTCACACATAGCTTCTTTTGCAAGCATTTTCCCGAGCTCGTCTTCTTCATAGGCACATGTCATTTCATCGTGATCTACCCATGGATGGACAACTCGTTAGGTTTCTTACTTGGGTGCCCAAGTCAAGCACGTTCTGCATCACCGCCTCGTCTCCTGACATGGCGTCCATGACTTGTCCGGCTGTTGGGAAACTTCCCTTGGTGCACGCCCAAGGCTAGGAGAATTTATAATGTTTGTTTGGTCGACTCCCCTTGGTGCACCGAAGGTGTCCATTTTATGAAACCCTTTATTTCACAAGTTTGGTTGGTTAGACGCTTTCACAACTGTCACGTGCACTCGTCCAAACTTCTGCCTTCGGTGAGGGCGCCCATTTGCCTGCGTCATTGATTAAGTATTATCACTTAAGTTTCTTCACAAGTCATGGCATGGGGAAGTCATATTTGGCATGGTAGTGCATCCAAAGACTCTGACTTTGTTTATAAAGTAACTGAGCGCCCTCTAGTTCGCTTGGCTCATCTGTCTCGTCGTGTGGAAAGAGCACGCATGTTCAGGTCCACTCTTGAGGTGTCACATGCTCCCCCACTCAACATGTTTTCCATCCTCGACAATATCAACATGCTCAACCTGTTACGATCACTAATGACACTTGTCTTGCTTCCTTGAATCTGACTCATGTTTCCCTACTGCGACGTTACTCTGAATGATTTTGGTGCTGGTGTGTGTTTGCACCCAACTTAGGTGACCTTCTTAGTGAGTTCAGTATGTGCTCAATGAGCTTGACAATGGGGGGAATTGAGGATCTTCCTTCCAGTGGTTAGAATTTAATGAAGGAAACCAACTCTAATACCATGTTAAAATTTTGGTATGCTCGTTTAACCATAAAACATGTTACATCATTGTCACCCAACCATAGGAATTCACATATGCCACCCCCGAGCACACTAACCTTTACTTAGAATAATTCCAGCAAGCCTACTCCAGAACCAACAAATAAACCCTAGCTGCTAATTGAAACAATAACTCGAGACAAGTAGAGAACTCCTTCTTCAAGGGTAGCACACAAGAGAGAGAGTCTCCATATCCACATAACAAGTACTATACACAAATGTAGTAGTTGCAACTATACTACTCTCTCAAAATTGCACCATACTTAGCAAGAATATCACCAAGAGTATCACCAAGAATGTCACCAAAAGAGTCACCAAGAGAATCACCAATAATGTCACCAAGAGAATCACCAAGAAGGTCACCAAGAGAATCACCAAGAGAGAGACCAAGAGCAAGATATGACAATGCACCCTTATTCCTCCTTGCAACTATAACTGCATCTCTCCATAAGACTTGCGCACTAACTAGTTATTCAAATGAGATAAATGTCCTCTAATTATATTAATCTATCCAATGACTTTTCTGGATGGGCCGACCTGACTTTCTGGTAATTATATTTTCTATTTATCTTTTTCTTGTGGAGTCGACTTATATTTATGAAGATAATATTATAATATTATTATTCTGCTAGTTCGACTTGTCTTCTAGGGTTTCCACGCATCTTTTTAATGGTTCACTTGCTTTCAGAATATTCTATTCTAAGTCATAGGTTACACATGGAGGTTAATACATCCCACAACTACCAAAACATCAACACCACTAAGATCTATCACTATTGTCTTGGATAAGCTACTTTGCAAAGGTTTCTAGGAGGAGTAAAAAGGCTTACACCCTCCTAGATTTACCTTGCTAGTTGTGTTTTCTCTAGGGAGTAAAAAGGATTACACCCCTAGAGGGGTAACACAACTAGCTCTTACAACAAGAGACCCCATAACCCAATTGATAAGGCACTAATCTAATTTGCATTGGAGATCTAAAATCATTGCATTGGTATACGTGAATTGTTGAGATATTGCATTTGTCTTAGTTGGAATTGATTCCACATGCTATAAGCTTGTTTGATCCCTAAGGGAGTCTCCTTTAGCCAAGTGATTCTCCTTTTGTTATAAAATAAGTGCTACAGCCATTAGGGCTGCTGCAAACTCACTCTTTAATCATCTTTAACTACTCTTTCTACCGCTGAAAATTGCAAGTAATTGTTGCTAATTATTCTCTTTGTTAAGGAATTTCATTTGGGTGCTTTGCTTGTAAATTTCAGTGGATAGAACTTTCCGCTGTAGAAAAAGTTTTCTACAACCACAAGGATGCCCTAGTATATTGCTGATAACATCTTTTTGCAGCCCTATTTTGCCATAAAAACTTTTGTTTAAATATTGGGATATTATCTACATGTTTAGGGCTTGATTATCCAATAATTATTTGATGTTTTGGATGGTTAAGTTTTCATCTAGTAACATTTTTTTTCTGATCTATATATTTCCATAATGCTGAAATTTGGGACAAAAAGGATTCTTGCTTGATCCCCTTTGATATAAGGCTTGGTTTATGATCATTTTTCTTGTTCTAGGAATGGTTAATATTGTTTTGCAGGTACAAAACACTTGGAAACCTTCTCCTCCTTCAAAAGACTATTTTCCAAGCCATTCTTCATCTCCAAGCTTGACCTATATGGGTTTCACTCATCATCATATCACTTTTCATCTTAATCCCCTTAGGGTCACCTAGAATCCCCCCTTGTGGTGACCTGTCATCACTAAAGCGAGGGGAGTGTCTATGTAAGGTGATAGTGGGTAGGTACTCCCGTAGTTGTCACACTTCCATGGATTGGGTTGGGATTTTCCCAATCTACATATTGTGCGGTAATAATTTTCTAGTGTAAAATTCATATGTTAATTCTATGTTCATTGTGTAGATTCTCATGTGAGTTCAATGATTTAGTTTATTTACTTTCTTTATTTCACTGCTATATTCTAGTTGTTGTTATTAAATGAATGTCTGGTAAATGAGAGAGTCGTTCAATGTCCCTTGAAGATACCTCAACCCATTTCCTTGGCTAAAAAAATCAATTAATCTACCTCGTTCAACTTGAGCCTAGGTGGTAAATTCAATGGAAAAGTCTAGGAAAATGAATATTTTAACATTGTTTTAATATTTAACAATCTCATGAATTATTGGTCAATGAAGTTTGAGAGATTGATATGTCCAATTTTCTTTTCATGGTTTGAAATGAGGAGTTTCAGAGTGTAGTTTTGATCATTCTTACTGATAAATCATTTCCCTTCAACATTGGGGTGAATGCCAATAGGTGAAAGATATACATTGTTCATTTTACTATGATATTGGAGATAAAGGATTTTTCATATTCTAGCTATTGTAATTAATTATATAAGTTTCCAATTTTGTCTCTGAGAAATATCAATTCAATTTTTAGTGAGACCTTTGGATACTAGACAATCCATCCTTAGAAAATTCCATAAGCCTTGAGGTTGTATGAACCTTCGTCAACTAAGTTATCATCTTTAGAACTTGGTTGGAAATCATCATTTCTCCTTGAGGCTATACATTCCATACATAGTTCTAGTAGGATGTCTTCGTCTCTTCCTCAAGCTATAAATATAAGCTGGGATATCCATACATTTTGGTAGATTTCTAAGTGGGGGATTCATCCAATGAATGGATAGATTAATTAACCAATAGCCAAAGATTGCCACCTCCATTAAATAATGTATCTTCTATCAATGTGTTTTGGCATCTATTGGATGAATATGTTTTGACAAGTATGGTTATCACATTGCTCCATTTAATAATGTATCCCATTCATTTGTGAAATTCATGTATATTAAATTCCATTTATTGGTGAAAGCATCATATATGACACTAAATATTAGGAAGACATTATATATAGGAGCATTTCCTTGTATTAAAAGTATGAATTGGAGCCTAAATATATTTTAAGAAACCTAGAATTGAACACACCCCAAACCAAATAAAAGGAATGATATATATGTATGCATACATTTATGTTTAGGCTTGAGATTATGCACATGGAACCTGGAGGTTAGATAATATCATAAAAAGTGAATGATCATTGAATTGAGTCTTTTAACCACGCATTATAGGGTAGAACATTTAGAGTGTAAGACAACAACAAACAACCATTTGAATATACTTTTCCCTATTTATTTCCATTACAAAAACCATTAAGGATATCATTGTTGTGGTTGAGAATGTTCTTTGGGATGTTTTTCATTTAATACAACTCTAACACAAATACTAATTCATTGCATTGATGAGAATCTTGAGTGTTGGATTAATGAGAATCTTAAGCATTGGGTAGTGTGTGCAAAAGCTAGATTTGAGCCTATTTAATTGAGCATAGTCTTGTTTTTCTTATATCATAGTTAGGGAGAAATTAGTTTCCAATTGTTGGTATCTGAATTGGAATTGGAAATCTAACAACAAAACCATCCTTACATGTTATTTGGAGAATGGTTTTATAAGTTTTCACCTAGAACTACAATATGGAACAAAGGCCTCATAATCAATTCTAAGTAGAGTTTATATGGTACACATTTCATTTTGTAGAGGACCTGTGTTGTTGGAGTGAGTTGGATATATGTCCCACATTTATGGACCATCTATCATCAAGTTATCCCTGCATATTTTTCAATCTTTCTATGCCAAGGCCAATCTTTCTTCAATCTGAAATGGTCCCAACCAAAGTTGTTGAAATTTAGTGTGTTTTCCTTTAGGTTCATTCAAATTATCCCATTTCAGCACCAAATATACAACTTTGAAATATTTATCTCTATATGAATGCTTGTCAAATCATCACTTAAAAATATGTTGATGAGTATTAAACTCGTGTTTAGATTTCTCTATTTCTTCTTCTAGTTTCAATAGTCTATCAATTCAATGTTGAATAGATGATGAATTTTGTCCTATAGATGATTGAGAAAGTTGTAAAGGAGGTAAAACTATAATTTAAGGGAGAATGACTTCCTTATCGTAGACCAAAAATAAAGGAGAAGTTCCCAAAGCAAATTTTGTTGTGACTCTATTTTCCGATGGGGAATTAGACAATGCATTGTGACAATTTCTATGATGGTCAAGCAAAATTTTCTTAAGAATCCAAATCATTTTGTTTTTCATGGATTCAACCACACCATTTCCCTAGGGATAATAATTAGTAACATATCATAGAATTATCCCCTTGTAAAAAGAAAACTCAATCAATTTCAATGAAGAGAAATATTATCATTATAAAAAACTAGCATAGAAGGGACATCAAACCTAGTTATTAGATGTTAGTCCAAAAATTGAATTAGAACATTTTCATTTACCTGGGTAAGTGGTACAACATCAACCCACTTGGTGAAGTAATTAGTAGCAGTCATAATATACTTATGTTGTTTGGAGGCGTTGGGATTGAATCTCTCCAATAATTTCCAATCCCTAATATTGAAAAGGTTCTTCAATGATGATTGGCTACATAGGTATAACATATTTGTTTTCTATCCTATCACACATTTGGTAAGTTTTTAATTTTTATGCATATGAGTGTGCACCCTTGAAAACTAGTGTAGTAGTAGTTATCTCTAAGTATCTTATGGCAATAATATCACCTAAGAAATGTCCACCAGTTGGTACATCATGCATATCCTTTATAACTCATTCGACAACATCCTTTTCAGGGCATATGAGTTGTACTCCATAAAAAAAATGACATAAAAGGATACCTTTGATGAGTTAATATTAGGTAGATTTGAGTCTCAAAGCTCTTTTATTCGTTGAATCCAAGTAATGGGGACACGATCCATATCATAGATAATGTTTCAAATTAGAATACCATGAATAGATAGTATAAGGATTATAATAAACATCATTCATGTACATAAAAATCTCATTTTTCCATCTCTCTTCATCAATATCAACTTGGTTTTTCACCTTAGCCTTGAACCATGATGGTTGGTTTGAATTCTAATTCATACTCCTAGATTGTTGTCATATAGTTTCCTCTTCTTTCACTGAGTTCTTTTTGACAAGAAGGGACCTGATAGCTGAGTGTGTGTGAGAGTCCTACCCTAACCCCCTTACTTATATACTTTATCAATGTATGAGGCCACCTTCCTTGAATAAGTCCCATTAAATAGTTAGTTAATAGTCACTCATTGTAGTAAATGGTCCTTTTTAGTAATAAGACCCAAATTAGTTGGCAAACCCTCATTATAAGGGGCTCATAGGTAGTTAAGATCCTCTATGGATAACTATATATAGAGTAGAAGGTTATGTATTGTTTTTTCAAGAATTGTTATTGTATTTGGAGGATTGTTCTTGGAAATTTCCCCCTTGAAGAGGCAAGTGAAAATATCTCTCTATTATTTTCTCTCTTTTCTCTTGTGTTCTTAGGTTTTGAATTACATTTCATGTGATTGCTCTAGATTTTTGGGTTAATTACACTACAAGTGGTATCAAATCTCTTTCTTGGGCACAAAGTGGGAGAATTTTTGGGCACAAAGTGGAAGAATTTGTTTTTGTTTTTGCAATTTTTTGACAGAAAAAGGAGGACGACCAAATTCAGGTTGATTTATCAAACTTTTTGTGCACAATTTGGAAAATCCAGCGTGAGAACTGAATTCTTCTAGAAAAAAAATACCAAATTTTAAGAAAATAATCATCCAAAATGGAGTCCGAAAAGTGGAGATATCGTCGATTCAAAATATGCAAGTTTTAGAGTTTTTTAGGTGATGGCTGCGAATTTCGTAGATTGGATATCTTTTGAAAAAGTGCATAAATTCTAGTCAAATCAGTGTCATTAGATCCAGAAAAGATGTGGAATTTCATAATTTGCATCATAATAGCCAATTAGATAAGTATAATTGAAGTTGTGTGTTGGCCAAATTATATGGTAATTTCCGTTACATTTTATCATCAATCCAAGTTTATAAACTTATGAGGTGCAAGGAAGAATATATGCAGAGACAAGTGCTTAAAGTGCTTTAAAACCTATCAAATTAAGTTATCATTCTTCACACATCTAACTGTATGCTTAAAGAAAATCTAAAAACAATATTCTTAAGAAAATACTTAGACCTCTTAAGATCAATACTATCCAACATGAGTTGTGAATTATAACCCCAGATTGGCTTAGCCAATGATACTCTGCAAGCTTCTTTTTGTTGATATTAATCCCAAGAGAAATTAACATGGAGTAACACACCATCGCAATTTATCATTCAATAAAATCACAAAACTGTAATTTGGAAGAAATGAAAACTACAGGAAAACCAATATATGCATAAAATGAAACTGCATGTGCTATAGGAACTAAACTGCCAACGTTGCAGAGACGAAGCTACAAGAAATCTAGTGTCTGCAGAATCGAAACAATATTATTGTAACAGAAAATTGTAATGAATTCATAACACATATAAGAAATAACTGATACACACATTAATATATGATCAAACCCACACAAAGGGGAAGTGTTTCTAAGATGAAGGGGGCCCTTCTCTCAGAAACACGCTCGTAAATCTATAGGAAACTTAGGAGTACAAGAATTAAAAATGCATAGAAACCAAGCTTTAATTCATTTTAAAAAGGTATAACAAATATCTGAGACCTTGCTCTCTGATCTCACAAATTAATTTCCCCCCTCATCCCAATAGTATGTCTCATTTATACATGAAAATCAATCGAATTGAATTCCCAAAATTAGAATTCCTTCAAACAATATTTACAGTTTTGGGAAACAGACCGCACATAAAATTTGGGCAAACCCAAATTAGAAAATCATATTTATGTCTGAAACCATCTCGAATGTTTGAAATTGGACCATTATGTAACCAATTTGGACTCTTCTACGCAAAACCCATGTTTTAGTTTTTCGATATCTATCTTCATCTACCCAAAAATCACGTCGGAAGTTCGTCGTCTGGATCTATTTATTAATTTTGACTATAGCTTTGACCAAGTGCTTATAGACTCACACATGCGACCTGGGCATGATCAGATGGGTACATAACCATCTAGAAGAATCTAACTATGATGTAGATGTGCCCATTTCTCCATTGGACATGTGGAAGTATGAGGAACAATGATGGTGTTGTAGGAAACCTGGAAGTGACTGTTGTAGGATCGTGTTGTTGCAGGAAACCTGGAATTGACTACTTTAAGATCACATTACTAAAACCTGGAAGTGATTGTTATAGGATCATGTTCTTGCAGGAAACCTAGAACTGACTACTACAAGATCGCATTACTGAACTCATAAAATCATCAATAGAAAACCAACTTATAATTCTCGTTAATTCACTAGAAATGAAGGAAATACATGATAATTAACGGCTTGAGCATATGGGGGTGTACCATGGTACTTTTGTGAATATTTATGGTAGGAATTGTGATAAATGAGTAAAGGGTGAGGTAAAATGATCAAAAGGAATGATTCAAATGACAGAAAAATAAGACATATTGGTGACCCAACATTGTGATCATTTTACATATTCAACCTCAAGCCCTACCTTGCACAATTTATTTTGTAGTAATTCTAAGAGATTTTTCTCATGTTAACATGCTTATAATTTATAATTTGTTTTAGAGACTTGTTCCGACACCTTTAAATAAAACAACAATCCATCATTTAGTGGATAAAACTTTGGCAGGGGAAGAATACACACATGAACTACACATGGTTTCACCTTTCCTTGTTGGAAACCTTTGTAACCCCTGTTGGTACCCCTTCGAGTAGTACTACATAAAACATTATATGTATATAGAATCTCACTTCCATGTACCCTTGGGTATATAGGAATCCCCCTAGGTACACTTGAAGCCAACCTTTGATAAATCAATCAATTATCATGTTGCTATAGTACACTGATATTGTCACTCAGGGAGATCACTTTCTAGTACCTGGGTAGTCGAGTAGTACAAATAAGGGGATGGTTGAACCTACTTAGTTAGTGCCGTGAGATATTGGGTTGAGTAGTATCATTAGACCCTGCATGTATATCAAATAGCTATAACACCTTACACTCCCTTGTCCCAAATACCCAATAACACCATTTAGAGAGATCATCCATGAAGGGTACCTATAAACCCCCTCATACTTCTGTGGAAAACATGAACATGTGATCTACTATAAGCAGGTTGGATAGTGTGGAATAACAACTTAAGAAAATTTAGGATGAAATAATTGGGTTCAATGGGACATTGGATAAGAATCTTTATGAGAATTTCAACGAATTCCAAAACATGTTGATGGATATGTAAACTCGGGGAATAACGGAAGAATACCAGTGGAATCTGAAACACATTGAGCCACACCAGTAAGAATATTCTCACTTAGGACTATTTAACCACCCACAAGAATCATTGGTATGCACAATAATAGATCAATGTATAATAACATATGACATCGTTCTTCTAAGGTGGACTTGAACAAGTTTTATGGTTTTGACCCATCTAGATGGGTCACCCATATAGAATATTACTTCCCCCTCCATGGAATTATGAATGACATGATGGAAATTAGGGTGGGGGTCTTGTATTTAGATCCAGAACGATGGCAATGGTGGGAATGGAATAAACAATCATATGCGGGCTATATCGCTTGGATTTAGTTTGTTAAATATGTATATGCACATTGCGAGAAAGAAAATCACTATTTGGGGAGGCTTACCAAGCTACGCCAAACATGCTTAGTCACAAACTTTATGAAGCCTTTGAAAAATTAGTTATTCATATAAATAACTTAACTGATTATTTCTAGAAAGAATGTTTCATTAGTGGCCTCAAGGAGGAGAATCAAACACAAGTTAGAATGCAACATCCTACTACATGGTTGGAAGCGACATAGAGGGCCCTAGAAGTAGAGATGGTGATCAATGGGCAAATAAAAAAACCAACTTTCATTCCTCGCACTCGTCCTTCCTAGGGTACTTCCCCAAGCACAACTCCTAGTCATCCCTTAAAAGTACAAATGTTTTCTCCAGTAGAAATGACATATTTCCAAAGACGAGGACTCTGTTGTAGGACATCGGTGTAAATAACTAAAATCGATCTAAATTGATATGACTACTTAGGCCTTGACCAAAGAAAAATATATCGTAGAGACACCAGAGTTACAAGTTGAAGACACCAACACTTAAAATCAGGTGGATATTGAACCTCCATTCTCTCATGAAGAACCACTTATCTCCCTGCATGTAGTATCAGGCATTTCAACTCCATAAACCTTGAAACTCATGAGTTACATCAAGAATTGGAAAGTCATCATCTTAGTTGATAGTGGAAGCACTCACAATTTCATTCACAAGAGAGTGGCATAAGAAACCCATTGTTTTGTACACCCGATGCCCAAATTTCAAATCATGATTGCCAATGGAGGTACGATGAAATGTGGGAGAAGATGTGAAAATGTTAGACTCCATACGGGAGACTATGATCTCAAAACCCATCTATTTTCCATCGATATGGGTGGGTGTGATATAGTATTGAGGTCATAATGGCTACGTACGTTGGGACCATTCACCATGGATTTCAAATAAATCTATATGAGTTCCACTCAATAGGGTCATGTACAGACCCTTCGAGGGATTCAAGAAGGCTCTCCTAAAATAGTCAACTTTCATTGTATGGAGAATTTATTAAAGAAGGGTCACTCTGGAATTATTACCCAATTTAATGCCATGCAGGTTATGGATAAACCAACATAAGAAATCCACCCAGACTTGCAACTAGTTCTTGAAAAACATCTTTAGGTCTTCAAAACACCAAAGAGTTTACCCCCTTCTCATGGAGAGAATGACCATGTCATTCCTCTGATTCTTAGAAGTCAACCACCAAATGTACGCCCTTATCACCATCCTTTTTCACAAAAGAATGAAATAGAAAATATCATTCATGAACTATTGGAGGAAGGGGTTATATGTTCCAACACAAGCCCTTACTTATATCCAGTCCTCATGGTATTAAAGAAGGAATCCACTTGGTGCACGTATCTTGATTTTCATATTCTCAATAAATTGAAAATCAAGGAAAAATGTCCCATCCCTATTTTTGATGATCTTCTTGATGAAATTCATGGAGAAAAGTTTTTCACTAATCTTAATCTACGTTTAGGATTACACCAAATCAGGATGAAAGAGGCAGACATCACAAAGATATCCTTCATAAAACACAAAGGCCATTATGATTTTCTAGTGATGCCTTTCCATCTTTGCAATGATCCATACACTTTCCAAAGTCTCATGAACAAGATTTTCAAACCCTTCCTACACAATTTTGTGCTAGTATTCTTTGATGATATCTTGATATACAATAAAATATGGGAATCACACATAGAGCATGTTGATAGGTACTCGAAAATCTTGAGAGACAACTAATTATTTGTGAAGTGCTCCAAATGTGCTTATGGGGCTCTCAAGGTTGAATATTTGGGTCACGTTATAATTCAAGAGGGAGTACAAGTTGATTCCAAGAAAGTGGAAGCTATGCTAGATTGGCTTCATCTCAAAACACTAAAGAGATTGAAGGGATTCTTAGGAATTACACACTACTACAAAAAATTGTGAAAATTTATGGAAAAATTGTAGCTCCCCCAACTTTACTCCTTGAAAATAATGCCTTTGTTTGGAGTGGGGTAAGAGAATAGGCCTTAATTGCTTTAAAGGATTCCATGTGCACTACTCTAGTATTAGAAATACCTGAATTTAATAAGAATTTTGTCTTTGAATTTGATTCTTCAAGGAGAAGTATCAGAGTAGTATTAATGCAAGAAGGACACCCCTTGGAATTTACCAGTAAACAATTGTGTGACCACAATTTACGAAAAACCACATATGAGAAGGAAATGATGTCTATCCTTCATGCAATCAAGACATGGCTCCCATATATCATAGGGAGGGGTTTTTAGATCAAGAATGACCATCATAGTATGGAGTACTCACTCAAACAATGGTTTTCTTCACCAGAGAAACATAAATGGGTCACCAAGATGTTGGTGTATGTTTATGAGATCGTATATAAGAAGGGTAAAGAGAATGTTGTGGCTAATACTTTATCCAAACAATTCAAGAAGGATGAGTCACTCTCTTCCTTATCATTACCAAGTCTAGGATGGCTTGAGGAGGCTCGTAAGTAATGACTAGCAAACATTAGTTTAGAAAAACTCATCCAACGACTTCAAGTAGATCCCAACCCACCTAAAATTTATACATGGAAACATGATGCATTGAAGTATAAATGGCACTGTTGTGGAAAATTATTCGGCCCTAAAACAACAAGTCTTAAAGGAGCTACATTCATCACCAATAGTTGGTCACGTTGGATTTCATAAAACCTATGAAATAACTAAGCATTCATTCTTCTTGGATGGAATGAAAATAGATATCCAAGACTTAGTAGAATCCTATGACACTTACCAAAGAAGCAAGGGAGAGACAACAAGAATACTAGGGGAAGTGCAACCATTACCAATCCCAACATGGATTTGGATAGACATTTCAATGGATTTTATTGCGGGACTCCCAAAAGAAGGCAATAAATTAGTCATCGTGGTGGTTGTTGACCGTCTTTCAAAAGCAACTCATTTTTGTGCACTATCTCATCCTTTCACTCCTTCCTTAGTGGCCCAGGTCTCCATGGATCAAATATTCAAGCTACACGGTATGCCCATTTCCATTGTCTTAGATTGATGCCCCACATTCACTAGCAAATTTTGGTAGGAACTATTTAAACTTCAAGGTACACAGTTGAATATGATCATTGCATATCATCTGCAAACTCATGGTCAAATAGAAGTGGTCAACAAGTGCCTACAAAATTATTTAAGATGTTTTTCTTCCGAAAAGTTGCACCAATGGGCACAATGGCTTCCCCTTGATGAATGTTGGCACAACACCACTTGTCATGGAGCTACCAAAATGACACCATATGAAGTTGTTTATGGCCAGAAACCCCTATTAATGGAATCATATGTACTAGAAAACTCCAAGGTTCACATCATATATACAATTATTCACACCAAAGAATCCATTATCCATATCCTCAAGGAAAATTTATTTTTGGCGCAAAATCGAATGAAATAACAAGCTAACCAACATAGATATGAAAATTATTTTAACGAAAAAGATCAAATGTTTCTTCACCTGAAGCCTTATAAACAAACATCACTCAAACATAAATCTCCCCAGAAGCTCTCCCCCAAGTTATATGGTCCCTATCAGATCATACAACGCATTGGTTAAGTCACCTACAAGTTGCCTCTTCCAACCCACTCCAAGATTCATCCAGTCTTTCATGTGTCATGTTTGAAGAAAGTTGTGGGATAAAATTGCAAAGTGTAAATAAACCTACTAGAAATTGATGAAGAAGGTTCCATTTGGCTTCATYYAGAAGTAGTATTGGATGTTAGAGAGAACTAGTTGTGCCAATGCATGATCAAGAAAGTATTGATCCAGTGGAAATATATGCAGCCATAAGATGACACATGGGAATTGCTAATGATTATGCAACCATTTCCTCTCCTTCATCCTCMAGGAAAAAAATTATTTTGAAGGGGGAGGGTATGTTAGGGTCCTACCCTAACCCCCTTATTTAGATACTTTATTAATGTGTGAGGTAACCTTCCTTTAATATTTCCCATTAAATAGTTAGTTAATAGTCACTCATTGTAATAAAGGGTCCTTTTTAGTAATAAAACCAAAATTAGTTGGTCAACCCTCATTATAAGGGGCTCATAGGTAGTTAAGACACTCTATAGATAACTATACATTGAGTATAAGGTTATGTATTGTTTTGTTAAGAATTATTATTGTATTTGGAGCATTGCTCTTAATTTCCCCCTTGAAGAGGCAAGTGAACATAACTCTCTATTCTTATCTCTCTTTTCTCTTGTGTTCTTGGGTTTTTCACTACATTTCATGTGATTTCTATATATATTTGGGCTAAGTACACTACAGTGTGGCACTATCACGATGGTGTGACTTTTTACAATGTAAGACCCGAACCGTTTTATTGCTCTAAATAAAACAAATGATTGTTTGTCGATTGGTGGGAAATTCAATTCAACACCTTGTAAGCCTATGCTCATGAATGAAATGGTAAATTCTCTCATTTCCCCATCCTTTTGGGTAAGCATAACTATTATAGAGTGTTCATATGTGAAGTTTTATACAAATAAATCTTTACCAAAGTCAAGACTACTCCAAGTTGGTGTAGCAACAATGACAACCGCTATATTCTTAAAAGAATCCTTATCAATTTAAATGCACTTAATGATTACCTATTTTCTTATTCATTTTTTGTAAGGGTTTAATGGTTTCTGCAAAGTTTGAAACTAAATTCCTTACAAAAATTAATTTTTCCGAAGAAAGATTTCATGGATTTCTTGTTTTGAGGTAATGGAATTTGACTGATGGACTTTGTTTGTTCCAGGTTAACTAGTATACCATATTTGTAAATAACATGACCAACAAATTACCTTTTGTCACTATAAGAATACTCTTTTTTGGGTTCATAGAAATTCCATACTCCTCGCACCTTTCAAAAATTTGCTTGAGATGTTGAATATGATCAAACTAATTCTTTGAATATATTGTAATATAATCCACATAAAACACCATGCTGTGATTAATTAAACCTATTAACGAAATGTCGATGGATATATGGAAAGTATCTCTATCATTAATGAATAAAAAAGGAATCCTTTTGTACGTGAAGGGTCTCCATTTAGTGCAAAACATAGTCTTGAGCCTCTCTTGATCAACAACTAACACTTGGTACCCTGAGAAACCATCCAACAAGAAGAGCATTTCTAACCTTGTCACTAGCTATAAAATTTGTTCCATTAGAGGAGCAGGCTAATTATCCTTTTCAGATGCTTTATTCAAATTACTAAAATCCATATAGAGATGGATCTCTCCACTTTTCTTTTGAACTGAAACTAAATTCACCACATATGCAGAGTGACGTACTAAGAAAATGATTCTAGCATCAAGTAATTTATCTAGTTCTTTTTTATCAAATGTCCCAATGTTGGATGAATTTTTATTAACTTTTTCCAATAAGGTTTGGCATTCTTTTCAGGTGAATTGTATTTTGAATGATCTTATTTCCATATGTTTTCATATCACTATATGTCTAAGTGAAAACATCTTGGTGCTTCTGAAATGCTTTTATGTAATCTTTCTTTTCTAACTCTGTGCAACAATATATGAGATTGACAGTTTTGGGATACTTCTTGTTACCCAGATTTATAACCTCATATTTAATTAAATAATTGTTGGTCTAAACATTCATAGCTCTTTTGGACCAATCTTGCAAGTCAAACATTTTCTAAGAGTTAAGATTTTTTTAGGAAGTTTGTTTGATATAATATTTTCCATTCATTTATGAAATTCTTCCAAGCCCTTTGCATGCTCCTAATAATTGATAATGACACCTTGATATGTACCCACACATGTCATAAAATCATTTATCTAATGGTCATCATTGAAAAATCTGAAATTGG
Organism: Picea engelmannii; assembly: GCA_009831015.1. Lineage (NCBI taxonomy): Eukaryota > Viridiplantae > Streptophyta > Pinopsida > Pinales > Pinaceae > Picea > Picea engelmannii. The sequence goes on along the minus strand of ML788040.1, from coordinate 170,787 downwards.
TAACAAAATTCAGGACATAGGGCTTGAAAATCAATTTAATAGACAATTTATTAGTGATGCAATTATCTATTGGACTTAATGAGAAATAGTGTTAGCCAAGATATCTACTTGAATTATCAAGTACTTTTCTCGATCAACTCTGATTTTATTTTGATGGAATTTGCATGGTAACCACATGTGTGACCAAAGTATTGAAAAATATCCTTCTAACTTTTGAGACCAATCCCTACTTAGCAATAACCCATATGCATCATGAATTTCGACAACAGTAATATCAGTTACTTGGTGAACTTTTATTTGTGGCTAATATGATAAGAACATATTTTAATTCTCCAATCACCTTTACTTATGATCTATTTAACTCAATTATATGAGTGGAATACTTACTTGGTTCCACACTCAATTTCCTGCAAATAAATATGGACTTAGATTTGAAGAGGCTCCAAAATCAACTAGACAGTTATGGACATTCTGATTGGAAATTTCAAAAGTTAATAGAAAAGGTGGTGTTTGGGGTACACAATTTTTCCCAATTACTAAAACATTAGTTGATGACTTTTGTTTACTATTAGTTGTGCTAACTATGGATTTATGTTTTTCAAGAACAACAATTTTTTGTTTTTTTGTTTTTTCTCAACATAATCATTAAGATATTTTAACAACAATTTCTTCTGTTGACTTAATATTACAAAGATGGTGACATTGTAATATCATCTTTTGTATTTTTAAATACTCACAATATTGTATTCCAATTTAGGGAAGATAGAAGAAACAATTGCATTTTTGCATTATTAGAAACTATTTTCCTCATAGTAGTTGAGGTGGAATTGTTGTTTGGGACAAAGTTTCTTTACTTCTCAGATTGTAGTTGTTTGGTGAAGTTTGAGTAGTATGTATTTCTTCCACCATATCCTCTTAATCCTCATCTTCATGTTGTTGACCCAGTAGGACATCACATAACAACATTGTTGTCTCCTCTCACTATTTAGTTTCTTCTTCCCATTTTTCAATTTTTTCAAAAGTTTTCTCAACCTCTTGAGTTGAAGTACTAATTTGTGTAGGTGAAGAAACAAAAACACCAAACACATTGATAAACTACATACACTTTTTCTTTTAATGGTTGGCCATGTGTTCTCTACAAAAAATATCCATTGCAAATTATTCTATATCCAAATTTGAATTAGTTGAAGGAGCTTAAGGGGGTGTTGGATTTTATTTTTAAAGAAAGGCTTAAAATGTTTCTTGGTAGAACTCCCTTCCCTTGAATTCTTCTTTGGGTCAACTATTTCATTTAAAATGTTCTTCACGATACATTGAAGGATTTCCATATCAATGGAATTCTTGTCTTTAGTTTTGGGATTTGGATTGGACTATTTTCTTACTAGTGGGTGAAGTTTTTTTATTGTCTAATCTAGGATTACCTTTAAGACTAATTGTTTCCTTTTCCACACTGTTGCTTCTGAATTTTTTTCATCTAGAGTATTTTTCTTTTCTCTTTTAATAAACATTACAATGGAGACATGAAAACGAGAGTTATAAAATTCAGACTAAACATTAGTAGTAGGTATATAGGTCTCTGGTATTTTATTTTGAATGGTAGTAAATATTTGGTTAAAGCCTTTAATGTGTTCCTTACTATCTATTTTCATCATTGATAATTTTAAGAACAATGAAGTTGGAGTCTGCTCATCACTAAACTTAGTTAAAAATGCATCTTCAAATTAATCCCAAATAATGATAGATCACGTGGATTAAGTATGATGTAGAAGCTTCATTATCAAATGTATATGGAAAAAGATGACAAAATACATGCTCATGTTGGACATTTATTAGTCTAACTGTTAACATAATTTTTTTAATATGGTATTTTGGTGGCCTAGATTTGTCAAGGTAAAAATTAGGTAATAGTCCTTTAGGATGTGAAATTCATGAACCATGTTATAGCACAACATTGAAGAGTGACACTAAATTGTTCCATCTGCTTATCTTCATCTCAGATCTCTGCTGCATCCCATAATTTTTCACATACAAACCAATGTATTCTTGGGTCTTCGTCTCCTTCATAAAGGGGAATTATTGAGTCCCATGGTTGCTTTAAGAATGCTATATTTTTTTTATTCTTCACTTATCATGCTTTTCAACTGAGATGTCATATTCTTGGTTGGTTTTTCTTCTGTCGACTTGTCTTTCGGTCAGTCTTTTGATAGATAGTATTCGAGGAATAATTTATTCTTTCTTTCTTGACATGTTACTTCTTCAGTATGCCAACTTTGGTCTTTATATTAAACGATACATTGTTCTATCAGATGTATCAGTTCACAACTATAATCTATTAAATTTTGTTCTCTTGATATAATATTTGGAAGGGGGTTGGGTTCATGAGATCCTTGATATGAATGAGCATTGTATCAACTTCATTTCTTTCCGGATCGACAATCAGTTTGTCGTGTACATTGCCATGTTCGTCGGTTCTATACCATAATCTTATAGATTGTTCGTCGATCTGAAGTCTCTATTGAAGTAATTCTCTAATTTGAGGATTGGTTGCTTGAACAGGAGGAGAGCATATCACTGGTCTTGACTCTTCTTAATCCATAATTTAAGATTGGTTTTCCAATTGATGGGTGCCCATGATAGCCTCTATCAATTGTGCTTCATTACTCTTGTGGGGGATCGCCGCGACTGTTGTTATTGCTAGCTCTGGTATTTTATTTCAGATTCATACTACTCACTTGCTCTTTCAGGTTGATCTTTTACGACCATTTTTCTATTCAACTTCCAGTTGGTCCATGGGTTACGAATCTCCTCTATTTTATTTTGTCTCTTGTCTCACTCCAATTTTTGGATGTCAGATGTTTGTTTGTAAATTTGATTCCCTCTCGAAGAAATTTATGCTTCAGTTGAATGAATGTCGGTATTCTCTTTTCTTATGGAATCTCATGGATTAGACGACCCCTAAATGCTACCCCGACTTAATCGGAGTCAGTGAAGATGACCATGTTTATTTGCTCAAGAAGTAGTCCATGCTTGTTTTGTATCTTTGCACCTTGCTTCTAGAAATTCAACCCACTTTTCGTCTCTCTCTTCCCAATGACTATTTTGTGGTGGTGTACCAAGTCGAGGTCGGAATTTGACAATGTCACCTTGCCTTTGTTGAGAAAAAAATTGTGAAGAAGTCTGGGAATTATGCATAGGAATTTGTCATGTAGCTCCATGTGGAATTTGTCTTTTATTGTATCGAGGGATGTTTGATCCTAAATATCTTGTTTTGTTATGTAATATTTGGTGATTATTTCAACCCACTCATGAAGATTCGTTCGAACCTCATTTGTAAGCTTGAGGGTCAATTTTGCATCGGGCATCAATTTACACATGACCAGATTTGTTGATGTACTTGAACAACGCTTCTGGGACAACTTCTAGAAATATTTCATGGGTCTCCGAGAAAAATCACGTTCGTGCTTCTGCTAGCATTAGGTTGTTTCTTCTTGCATAATTCTTAATGAAATTTTCAATTTTTTTTCTCCCACCATTCGTGTATGTCTTGTAGATTTATCATCTACGTGAAAATCTCCATGTGTAGGGTTAAAACTACCAACAACAGTTACAATTTTGTAATCTAGGGAAAAATAGGGGAGTGTTACCAGTAGTTCAATAGATAAGAAAACATAAATTGACATATACAAACATATAGACAAAGACATACACAAAGTAGTGGAAGCCCAAAGAACAACCTTTATGATACAACACAATCTCTCTCTTCTCTGATACATACTTGTCTATTTATATTATCGGACAGTTGTAACTACTTAACTTCCTGGTTCAGTCGGTTAATAGAAATCTCGACCGAATTATACTTTTGACTTCGATATTTGACCGACTAACTCTTAATCAACTGTCGAGTCTAGTTGACAGAGTCGACTAGCCCCTACAACACCAAGCAAGCTATTGATTTTCATTTACATTATCCATAATGTATTGAAGTATTTCATCTTTGCATTATTTAGTAGACATTTTCAGAATTTGAATTAACAGGGGTAGAGAATGGTGTAAGAGGAGGAATCTAATCTAGAGGCTCAGATATTTCATCCAAAGAATGAGAAACTAGTCCATCTAAGCTATAAACTAGAAGGTTCTCTTCAATTTTGACAACCTTTCAATGAACTCTTGTACTTTTGGGTAATTGTTGTAAGAGAGGTAGATTTCGACCAATTTCACAAGAATAAACTCAAGTGATATGTCTAAAGGAATGTAACTCCTATTTGGGAAAAGGAAAGAGTAATTTGAATTAGATTCAAATTGTGGTTCAAATGGTGGATTTGCAGGATTTTTAAATTCAACTTCAATATCTTGGAAATACGTTAAGGACTAGGGCAAGTTTCACCTTCAAAATTAGGTTGGTCGAATGATGATTCAAGTTTGTTTTTGCTATTGTAAAAAAATTATGGTAGAGAACAAATAACATGAACAACCATTCAATGGAGGCCCTCCTTCTAGTGCCAAGATGTTGATGGGGGAATTTTCCCTTTGTCAACTAGAGGAGTTCACTCGAAAGAAAAGTATCAATTATAGTTTAATTCATTTGGAACAATGAACTCACTAGATTTTGATCTAGTCACATCCTAGTTACATTTAATGATTTGATGAAACTAAAAATAAAATTATTAAATTCCAATTAATTATGCAATATATGAGTGGAGTCCTAATCTATGATTCCTAGCCAAGATAAAGAACAAACACAATGGATATGAAATAGATTGATATAAATGAAGCAATAACCATGAAATAGTTCAAAGTCTCACAAATACACAAATACCATATAGCTTAATGTAAATGAAATATATCTTATCATTATAATAGAAAGCTAGAAACTTCATATCCATTTGCTGAAACCATTTTAAAGATCAAGTAACATAACATTAATAGAACAAGATTAGTCCCAAGCATATTGACCCAATCTCACAAGAATTCAAGAATGCATGAGAGAAAGAAAATTTTAAGCTACCATACATACACATAATCGGTTTCTCCAAAAGTGTCCAAGAGGTTTTTCATTAAAAATACGAAAAAAATCCAAATAGTTCAGTTCCGAGAATCCTATTTTACATTGTCTATATTCATATTTATACATAAAAAACAACGTCACTGCAAGAAATTGGATTGATTCTTTTTCTAATTGCTTGAACTTTTTATTTTGATTAATTAATGATTGACCTTTGGCCTTCTCCTTTCCATCGAAGGATTTCTAGGCTTCGAACATGGCATTGATATAATTGGTTTGTAGAAATCGGTGTTGATTGAGAGGACCTCAAAAAAAGGCAACATTCCCCTTCAACTTCTTAATATATTTTTACACTTAAGAAAAGTGGATTTAAGTGTAGCACTATTCCTTGAAGGGAATTTCATGTATTCCTTCAGCTATTTTGTGCTAATTATAGAAAAAAAGAAGAAGAAATTATCAATCATGAGAGATAGTATGCTCCAATGCCTTTAGTAGTTGATCTCATTTGAAGAAGTCATCCATAGAACCTAAGCTAGGTAAATTGAAATTTGATACTACTCTTTTAAACATTCCATATTTGATCTAGGTGGATATCGGTGGCCACCCATCTTTTCCAACTAGCTCAAAACAATTTTCTGGCATTTTTGGTAATTTACTATTTTTAGTAGTTTTTAACTTTCAGGTCCATTTTGAGGGCTTAAATGAAGGATTTTTGGGATTGAGATTCTCAATAATAGTTGAAGGCTTGTATTTATCCCCCAAAATGAATCTCCTCAATTATACCTTTCCAACGAGCTATCGTGCTCCCCGAACGGAGATCGTATGCCAAAGTTACGCCCCTAGGAAGGTGATACACCAAACTACCCAAAATGAGGTCCACAAAACTGTTGGCTTTTGATCTTCTGGGGTTAGGGTTTTGGATTTTATTTATGAAAAAAATGCCTTTGGAGCCTTGTTGTAAAATTTTCTTCTTGAGAATGTGAGTAGCAGACACATATCTTCTCAGAGATAAGCTGCCACCATTCTAGCGAGTCTTTCACTCTGTATTTTTACAGTCTTTGTACATTTTCACTCATCAATAGAAAATTGTGTATTAATGTATCTCTGTGTTTATGGTTGCATATATGATACATTTATGTTATATTATTGAATATCCAAGATATCTCTATACATTTATTTATTATATCTTCACTCTCAGTTTGTGTCGAAAATAATCTGGATCAATGGTATCAGAGCAGGCTGCTCTTGATCATTTTTCAGTGCATGTCCACGACGAGGTTCAAGTATAGCAAGTTGGGTCTAGAGACTTTCTCTCTTGAATACAATCGCTCTCGCACGTCTAAGAAACCCTCCATGGTGGAAGAAAAGAAAAACGACAGAGCAAATGATTATATTAATCTGTTGCTTGAGCAAACTCTCACACAATAGAGGGACAAAATGATGGATAATTTTTCCCATGTCCTTCAATGCCTGCCGATAAAAATAGGTGTGTATTAATCAAGAGACCACTTTTGAAGTACCTTGCCTTTCAAGGTACAAGTTAATTTTTATATTCCCATATTTGAAGGACAGATAGATGCAGATGTTTTAGAAAAATGGTTAAATCTGCTAGAAGGTTATTTCTTTGTTCATAATTTCTCAGACAGGGAAAATATCACCTTCGCATTCCTTAAGGCTCTCCCCCATGTCAAACATTGGTGGGGAACTTACTAGGATCAAATTTCCACATAGGATTCTGGAATATACGGGGCCGATCCCACTTGGTATTTTTTGTGTGGATGTGGTAAAGGAATAATATTACCCTGTTGGCAACTATGAGGACCAGTACATGAGATGGACCACAGTGCGGCAAGAGAGGGGCCAAGAAGTTCCAGAGTTCAAAAATACCTTACATACCTTGCATACTAGGCTGGGTATCAAAGACTTTGGATGACATTTGGTTTTGAAATACAATGGGGCTCTACACAGATACATCCAAACTGAAATAGATTTTTTGGACATCTCATCACTCGGTGCTGCTTATTGATATGATGTTAAAATCGAGCACAAATTTAAGCAACAAAACAAATGGGAGTTTGGGTCTACAAATACGCAAAAACCAAAGTATGATAAAGACATCCCTAACAGTCTCCCGAAAACCAGTCCAAGCCATAAAAAAATAAGGGTCACGAAAAGATGAAGGACACCAGAAAATGGTGTGATTTCCAAAAAATCCCCTGGCACAACACTGATGAATGTCGCTCAAAACATTCATTGGTGGTCGAAATAAAAGACAAGGATCCGAACCCTGATTCATAATCTAATTAAGAAAATATTAATAGAAGACAGATCATCGACACATACCCCGCTGCTATTGTCGTGACTGCAAAAATTCAACCAAAAGAACCCACACATCTTGAAGAGGGGGAGAACCTTTTTCATTCACAGATGTGGGTGAAGGGAACCCCGCTGCATTTTATTGTTGATAGTGAAATATAGAAGAACCTCATATCAACAAAGGTCGTCAGACAATTGGGATTGTCGACAACACCACACCCGCAACCATACAACATTAGGTGGCTTCACCAGGGATGATATCTTCTTTTCAGCCAACAATGTCGATTTTCATATGAATTCCAACCCTTCAAGGATGAGGTATTATGTGATGTTACCCCACTGGATGTTTGTGATGTTCTCTTGGGCCAACCATATATGTAGAAGCACCATTCTATCTATGAGTCTTGACCCCGTATTTTCATTGTTACTCTGAGGGGTCATCTCTACAGGATACTAGAGGTAGTTCCAACTACTGTCCCACCTAAACAATTTCTCAAGGTAGTATCTCATAATACAAAATTAATATTCTTCACAATCTATTCAAAAGGTGAACAAAAGGATACTGCAACCACTACAGCCTCAACCCAAGCACCTTTTATCCAATAGAAGAAGGTCGACAAGATTGCAACAAAGTGTAAAGATTCCTTCTACACACATGAATCTCATGTAGCCATACTATTTAAAAAGGTCCAACCCTTCCAACCATAGGTTCGTGACAACCTTCAACAAGCTAAGCAACACAACTTCTCCAACGAGGCAAGCAACTCATCAAGATGCAGATTCAACAAACACTTTTCCCTCTCCCCTGGACACTCAACGCAACAGAGACCATTTATTCCTAATGAGGGAGGATTGATATAGGTGAATATCGATGTCCACCCACCTTTTCCAACTGTCTCAAAACAATTTTATGGCAATTTTGGTAATTTACTATTTTTAGCAGTTTTTAACTTTTGGGGCCATTTTGAGGGCCTAAATAAAGGTTTTTTTGGGATCGAGATTATCAATGATAGTCAAAGGATCTAATTGAGCCCCCAAAATGAATCTCCTCAACAATAAATTTCCAACGAGCTATCGTGCTCCCCAAATGAAGATCGTATGCCAAAGTTACGCCCCTGAGAATTTGATACACCAAACTACCCAAAACGAGGTCCACAAAACTGTTGGGTTTTCATCTTCCGGGGTTAGGGTTTTGGATTTTATTTATGATAAAAATGCCTTTGGAGCCTCATCATAAAATTATCTTCTTGTGAATGTGAGTAGCGAACACATCTCTTCTCAGAGATAAACTGCCACCTTTCTAGCGAGTCTTTCACTCTGTATTTTTACAGTGTTTGTACATTTTCGCTCATCAATAGAAAATTGTGTATTATTGTATCTCTGTGTTTATGGTTGCATCTCTGATACATTTTTGTTATATTATTGGATATCCGAGATATCTCTATACATTGTTTTATTATATCTTCGCTTTCATTTCGTGACGAAAATAATCCGGATCAATATTTTAGTGGTTCCATCAATTTTAGAATCCATATTTTCACAAGATTATTGAGACAAATTCTTCCAACAGTCTAAGACACAATCAATAGTGATGATCTCATCCTCGGTCATGTAGGCAACCTATGGATCAAGACTGCTCATGTATTCTTTTCATCTTGCAACATAATTGAACTGCAACTGAACCTATTCCTATCGACGCTTCTAGGATAGAAGGTGTTTTTGAAGATACATCATGATGTTGATCCAATTATGGAATATTTGTAACTTCTCATAAAAATTACTCTGTCGAGTGTTTATCTTGTCCTGAATTTTAGAAGAATAATTTATAAAACTAGTGGGGTCACATTGATTGGTCTTATAATATCTAACCTCATTTTCCAATTTAGAAATATTTTCTTACTTTTGCTTAACAGTGGATCCAAAATATCAATGGTTTCTTCTCAAAATGTTGTCCCTGCAAATGTTAGGGATTTTAGTCTAGTATCATTTACATTGAAAACAATAACTTGAGATGAAAACAAAACCTCTCTATCCACATAAATTTTCCTTATTCTACTGGACTACACCACAATCTTCTTAGTCTTTCGATCAAAATGTAAAATTATTTAAATCATTTACATCAACAAGTGCAGGTATAGGTGCATCACCTCCAATAATCAATCTAGATGAATCTAATATTGCAAAACACCGAGGAGTGTATAATTTTTCACTTGGATCAGACCTTGATAATGCTAAGATGATGTGTAGTCTCTCTTGTTGCTTCCTCTTTCTCATCTTAACCTTAGCTTCTATTTCATCCCTTTTCTTTTGTTCATCTTCCTCATACTTATTCTTTTATTCTTCTAATTTATTTTAAGTAGCTTTTTTTGGAGCTATCTTCTCAAATACTATATTTCCTATTCATTCTTCTCATTGGATTCCTTTTTATCTTGTATTCTTGGGCTACATAATTCCTTTTTATTTTCTTTAGTATCATTTTGCATCTTAACTACTGTAGCCACATCTTCTACCCTTTTTCTAGCTTCATCCTCTATCTTCTAACTTTGGATTTTTGCTCTCTTCTACGGGACTACCTTGTAATTATTTGTCACTTATAAAAAAATATCCTCATCCCAATCCTCATGTTTTTAAGGCCAAGTGAATTCCACTTATTTTCAATGTGACTCTACCATAGAGTTATGTTTGTGCCTCCTGAATATTCCTTCCCTAAAATTATATTCTTGAATGGCATAGGCTTCCATCTCATCAAACTTGGAATTACTAAGACCATACATTCCAATATAAAGTGGATAAGCAAGACAAAAATTATTGTGATCTTTAAATCAGTCATTAAAACCATTGAGAATAGTCTAATAGACAATTTCCCTCATGACCGGTCTATTTAGAATGAATTTGGGTAGAAAGTGAGGTGTCTTGGTCACTCCATATATCCTGATATAAGTATAGTGCTCATACACATTCCAATTTCCTATATCATTTAATATAGCCATGAATTCCTTAGTCAGTCTAGGTGCTTCCTTCAAAAATATAAGTTCATACAATTGTGGAAATAAATGATAACAAATTTGAGTAAAATTTCTCATATATTTGTGCTTCAATAGGAGTTGACAATAAACCTGTATTGGGGTTTGATAGGAATTAAACACCATCCCATTCCCCTAAATTCATTTCTTTCACAATAAATATCCATGAAGTAGGAGGACATGTAGAAATCAAGGCGATAAACAAGTTAAAAGAACTTGATATTTGACAAAGCTTTCATTAAATCATGGGATACAATGTCAACCCAATCGAACATCAACCTTCTTGACAATGGCGTGCATAGGGAATACCTAGGAAACCTCGAAATGTTGAGAATCTCTTTCCATGTAATCTACTGATAAAATATGCAATGTGTATACAAGGTTCCCTCAAATTAGTAAAAGGGTAGATATTGATACTTATTGAAAAGAATTGCTTTCCCTTTATCCACCACTTCTTGAGCACTATATTGCAGTCTTCAATAAACCCTTCCACCCATTCCAACATCATAATGACTTCTATTTTAGTGAAATTATAATTTATTAGAGGGTTGCTTGGATGAAACAAATCTATCGATTGACCCCAATCATTCACCACTTTGTTGAACAAGATAGCCTAACTGAGAGGGGGGGGGGGGTGAATCAGTTAGATAAAATTTCTTTCTTTTATTTAAAACAAATTACTCAATGAACATAGATTATGCCTTTTACTATATGTCTTTCTACAAATCATTCAAATCAATTAATATGCACTCACATAAATAGACAATGACATAGAGATTTTCATGAGGAAACCCAAAAGGGAAAAACCTCTTCTTCTTATGAATGAAAGGCAAGCTCCAACTTTTCTTTACATTCTTATTTTATCTAAGCTACAACCCAGATGAGGCTGCTACCTCTCTTTCTTCAACACCTACTGAATCGAAGCTACAACTCCCAGATGTACAAGCACCAACTTGTACATGAGACTTTTACAGTCTCCCCTTGCTCCTCCCTACCACCTTGGAATCCTTCTTTGTCACTAAGAACCTGCGAACCAACTCTTTATCTTCTCTGTCAAATATTAAGCATTCAAATCCTCTCTGTTTATATATTCATATCAGTATCCATTCTTGACCAAACCACTTAGATTTTTCAATCTGTGCATATTTCTTCTCTCCTTAATATTTTCTCTATCTTCATCATTTCTTCTCATTGTCCCTGTATAATTTTATTTCAGTTCATCTTAATTTAGAGAAATGAATTTTAATTTTCTCTTATGTGTTTTTTTTTTCCAGAGCTTCAGCTCTACCATTATTCCCCCAATATCACACACAATTTCACTTGTATTTACCCTGTACATTCAAATCTTACACTATAATCCTCAAGCTTCGAAGATTCAGTTACAATAACTGAATAACTACCTTACAATGATCATCATTGGCCAAGGCATCAAGAAGAACAATATCCACATGATCAATTTAAATATTTAATCAGCATCGTTCAATGAACATACGTTTGTTTTGAATTTTCAGCATAGAATAACCCTCGAGCACTTTGGAAAGACACTTGTGCTAAACCATATGCCCATTGGCTGTGACCATAGGCTCATCGAAATGTGTTTCACATTTCGCATTTCGGAAATCCTGTATCGAAGGGTCTCGACACTTCAAGTTGTGATTCCCGAAATGGAGCATAGCTTCATGCTAGCTCTTCCCTCTCACATGACCATCGACGATAACCACTTCCTATGCCAAAAATGCATTTTGCATTTCGACGTTTTGCATTTCGGCATTCCGCATTTCGGCATTTCGGCATTTCACATTTTGGCATTTTGGTGTTCCTGTGATGAAGTGTTTCGACACTCCAAGTCGTGATCCCCAATATCCACTTTTCTCTGATCAACGGCCCATGACCTTTCATGATCAGACGGTCCTGATCTCATCAGGACTTTGCGTTTCACGATTTTGTGTATCACGATATCAGAGGTTGGATAACCTCCTTTCTTGGACTTTCCAATCAACGAAAATCTAATCTGTGACCACGTGTCCTGCTCGAATATGGATGGTCCTCCTGCTTTCAGGATTTTTTAATCCCGCTTCACCTTGCACTTTAAAGAACGTGCAGGTTATCCTGGATCTGATGATGGTCGAGCCCCATGCTCGAATCTAATGCCCGGGATCCATTCTCTTCTACTGTGCACTCCTTCCTTTTTGAATTCCAGAGTTCCAAAGGAACTCTCAACTAACAATCGTGCAACTACTTCTCTTGGTCTTATGGATTTAAGTTTAACATTAATGACAAAACCAAGCCTTGTGCAAACTAACGAACAAACTCCCCCTTTGGAATTGATGGAAAAATTTAAATATCTTCTCCCCCTTTTGACATCTATGGCAAAGGAAACAACCATACTCCCCCTGAGCAATGAAAACCACCTGTAAATATGTGTCATTTCAACAACAACTCCCCCTATCAAAATAGTCAATAAACCTGTGCAGTTTGATTTTATTACGAATCCCTTGCAAACTTTGAGAGTGAAAAGAAATTACAGAGGGTAAACCCCCAACTGATCCCTGAGACTATCAAATTGCATTTTATGTAAAGGTTTAGTAAATACATCTGCAATCTGATCCTTTGTGCCAACATATTCTAGTTTAATAACATTAGACATAACCTTCTCTCTTAGAAAATGAAATTTGATAGGAATGTGCTTTGTTTTTGAATGCATAACATGATTTTTAGAAATACTAATTGCACTGGTATTTTCACAGAAGATAGGTATAGGTTCATCATAATGAATATGTATATCTTATAGCATCTGTTTCATCCATAGAATCTGAGTGCAACAAGCTGCATCTGTTATGTATTCTGCTTCAACAGTAGACAGAGACACTGCTGCTTGTTTTTTACTTGACCAACTTACAAGACATCCTCAAAGAAAAAATGTTGCTCCACTAGTACTCTTCCTATCATCAACACAACCTTCCCAGTCATCATCAGTGAAAGCATATAAATCAAGTTGATTACTGTAGGATACCACAAACCATACTCTATTGTCCCCTTAAGATATCTAAAAATTCTTTTGACTGCAAGTAGATGAGAAGTTTTTGGTGAAGCCTGAAACCTGCCAACTTGACAAAATGCATGCATAATATTAGGTCTTGTAGCTGTAGCATAAAGAAGATTACCAATCATAGATCTGTACACTATCTGATCAACATCTTTAGTATCATCAAACTTAATTAATTTACATCCAATAACCATGGGAGTGCCAACTGGTTTAGAATCTTCCATCTGAAATTTATTTAGCATTTCATTGATATACTTGGTTTGAGAAATGGAAATACCTTTATCAGATTGAGTAATTTGCAAGCCTAAGAAAAACTTCATTTCTCCTAACATGGACATCTCAAACTCTTTCTGCATACTTTCAACAAACTGTTTACTGAGCCTATCATCATCACTACCAAAAATGATATCATCTACATATATCTCAACAATGATCAGCCTATCATTTTCTTCTTTAATGTAAATATTACTATCAATGTTACCTTTCCTGAATCCTTGCTGCCTCAAGTAATTGTCAAGTTTGGAATACCAAGCCCTTGGTGCTTGCTTCAGCCCATACAATTCCTTTTTCAACCTGTAAACACATTGTTCTGCTTCTTGTACCTCAAAACCATCTGGTTGTTCCATATATACTTCTTCCTCTAAATCACCATTCAAAAATGCAGACTTTACATCCATTTGGTAAACTTTAATGTGTTTAGAACTGGCATAAGCTAGAATCAGTCTAATGGATTCCATTCTTGCAACAAGAGAAAAAWTTTCTCCATAATCCATTCCTTCTACCTGTGCATACCCTTTACAAACCAATCTAGCCTTATTTCAAGTTATTTTACCTGCTTCATCCATCTTATTTTTGAAAACCCATTTAGCCCCTATGAAATTCTTATTCAAAGGTCTAGGAACCAATTCCCATGCCTTATTCTTTTCTATTTGACTAAGTTCTTCATTCAGTGATTTCATCCAGTATTCATCTTTAATTGCTTCTTCAATGCTTTTGGGTTCAATCAGAGAAAGTAAAGATACCTGCTCATGAGTTAAGATGGATTCTTTCCTTCTGCTTCTTGTTCCAACACCTGCATTTAAGTCACCAATTATCTGTTCTTCAGGGTGATTTTTCTGTATTCTCTTGCTTGGAGTCTTTGATGGAGTCATGTTTTTGGATGGAGTTGTGCTTTGTATCAAAGTAAGAATTAATTGATCAATGTCAACAACCTTAGTTTCTTCTATTTCACTTACTTCTTCATCCATCTTATGTTTGCCATATATTTCATGTATTTGTTGATCCTTTTGTTTAGATTTGGACTTCAAAAATGAGAACTCATCAAACCTTACATATATTGATTCAACAATCTTTCTTAATATGAAATTATAGCATTTATAAGCCTTTCTTGAACATGAATATCCAACCAATATGCCTTCATCAGTTCTAGAGTATAATTTTCCCATATCTTTATTAATTCTTTTAATGTAACACTTACTCCCAAAACTTCTAAAATGTTTTATGTTTGCTGGTATTCCTTTCCATAATTGATAGGGTGTCTTGTCAGTATTATTTCTTAGAAAACTTCTATTCAA
>ML788040.1:110535-152899 GCA_009831015.1 Picea engelmannii | reverse complement strand
GGGGGGGGGGGGGTGAATCAGTTAGATAAAATTTCTTTCTTTTCTTTAAAACATATTACTCAATGAACACAGATTATGCCTTTTACGATATGTCTTGCTACAAATCATTCAGATCAATTAATATGCACTAACATAAATAGACAATGACACATAGATTTTCATGAGGAAACCCAAAAGGGAAAAACCTCTTCTTCTTATGAATGAAAGGCAAGCTCTAACTTTTCTTTACATTCTTATTTTATCTGAGCTACAACCCAGATGAGGCTGCTACCTCTGTTTCTTCAACACCCACTGAATGGAAGCTACAACTCCTAGATGTACAAGCACCAACTTGTATAGGAGACTTTTACAGTATCCCCTTGCTCCTCCCTACCACCCTGGAATCCTTCTCTGTCACTAAGAACCTGCAAACCAACTCTTTATCTTCTCTGTCAAAGATTAAGAATTCAAATCCTCTCTGTTTATATATTCATATTAGGATCCATTCTTTACCAAACCACTTTGATTTTTCAAACTGTGCATATGTCTTCTCTCCTTAATCTTTTCTCTATCTTCATCATTTCTTCTCAATGTCCCTATATAATTTTATTTCAGTTCATCTTGATTTATAGAAATGAATTTTAATTTTCTCCTCTGTGTTTTTTTTCCAGAGCTTCGGCTCTACCATTATTCCCCCACTATCACACACAATTTCACTCGTATTTACCCTGTACATTTAGAGCGTACACTAGAATATTCAGGCTTCGAAGATTCAATTACAATAGTTGAATAACTACCTTACAGTGATCATCATTGGCCAAGGAATCAAGAAGAACAATATCCACACGATCAGTTTAAATATTTAATCAACATCGTTCGATGAACATATGTTTGTTTTGACTTTTCAGCATAGAATAACCCTCGAGCACTTCGGCAAGACACTTGTGCTAAACCATATGCCCATTGGTTGTGACCATAGGCTAATTTAAATGCGTTTCACATTTTTCATTTCGGCAATCCTGTGTCAAAGGGTCTCAACACTCCAAGTTACAATTCCCAAAATGGAGCATAGCTTTGTGCTAGCTCTTCCCTCTCACATGACCATCGACGATAACCACTACCTATGCCAAAAATGCATTTCGCATTTCAGCGTTTCTCATTTCGTCATTTCGTCATTTCGCATTTCAACATTTCATCATTCCTGTGATGAAGTGTTTCAACACTCCAAGTCACGATCCCCGATATCCTCTTTTCTATGATTAATGGCCCACGAAATTTCGTGATCAGACGGTCCCGATCTCATTGGGACTTTGCGTTTCACAATTTCATGTATCGCGATATCGGAGGTTG
This sequence comes from Picea engelmannii, assembly GCA_009831015.1. Taxonomy (NCBI): domain Eukaryota; kingdom Viridiplantae; phylum Streptophyta; class Pinopsida; order Pinales; family Pinaceae; genus Picea; species Picea engelmannii. The sequence goes on along the minus strand of ML788040.1, from coordinate 151,570 downwards.
GAGCACCTCCTTTCTTTGACTTTCTAGTTAGCGAAAAGTTGATCTGTGACCACGTGTCCTGCCCGAAGATGGATGGTCGTCCCGCTTTCGAGATTTTATAAGCCCGCTTCACCTTGCACTTTAAAGAACGTGCAGTTTCTCCTGGATCTGACCACGGTCGGGCCCCGCACTTAGATCTAACGCCTGAGATCTATTCTCTTCTACTACACTCTCCTTCCTTTCTAAATTCCTGAGTTTGGAAGGATCTCTCAGCTAACCACCGTGCAACTGCTTCTCTCGGTATTATGGTTTTAAGTTTGACATTAATGAAAAAACCAAGCCCTATGCAAAAATGACCAACACACTTCTATTTCCTCAAACCTCACATGTTCAATGATCCATCAAATTATTTTCACACAAAAAAATGGTTTCTCCTTCAATTTCATTACGATGGAAATATTTTTGAATATTTTAATACACATCATTGTCCTTATCATAATTATCGGTAGTCTACCAAAATGGAAAAGGAGGTTAATTCTTGTATTTTAAGATCTGTAAAATATCTACCAATTAGGGAAATTGGATAACCTTGGGTGGCTAGTAGTATTTAGAGAATTAGCCTCTTAGGCTTAGCATAAATTTCTTGTGCAAGGAATTTCTCTTCTTTCATAACTTATTTTTCCTTTCTCTACAACTGGGAATATTTTTGTTTGGTAGCATGTAGACAATCCTGGTTGAATTCCAAAGGAAAATTTTATTAGAAAATTATAGAATGAGAATGGAAAATGAAAAATCAATGTATATAAATATTCAGTTTCTTCCTCCTATGTTTACCTACTAGCCTTCAATCATAAAGTGATCCGGATTATTTTCCGCATGAAATGAGAGCGAAGATATAATAAATAAATGCATAGAGATATCACAGATATTCAATAATATAACATAAATGTATCATAGATTCAACCATAAAAACAGATATACCATAATACACAATTTCTATTAATGAAAGAAATGTACAGAGATTGTAAAAATATAGAGTGAAAGACTCGCTAGAATGGTGGTGGCAGCTTATCTCTGAGAAGAGATGTGATGGCTACTGGCATTCGCAAGAAGATGATTACAATGAGTCTTTGAAGGCCTTTTTACAATAAATAGGAATTCCAAAAACCATAGACATCCAAAAACCTAACCCTAGGAGATGAAGCGCCAAAAGTCACGTGGGCTCGTTTGGGTAAGTTAGTACATCAACTTCCTGGTGTTGTAACTTTTGCATACAATCTCCATTTTAGGCGTATGATATCCCATTGGAAAGGTATCATCAAGGAGATTCATTTTGGGGGCTCAATCATGCCTATGGATATCATTGAGAAGATTGATCCCGAAAAAAATTCATTTAGGACCTCAAAATGGCCTCGGAAGTTAAAATTGCTAAAAATAGTAATTTTCCAAAATTTCCAGAAAACTATTTTGAGCCAGTTGGAAAAGGTGGGTGGCCAATGATATCTTGGTGAGTTGCTTGCCTTGCTGGAGACGTCGTGCTGCTCGATTTTTGGAAGGACATCACGAGCATGTGGATTGAAGGGTTTGACCTTTTTAACCAGTCTAGATACATGAGATTATTTTGTGCAGAAGGAATCTTTACACATTGCTACAATCTTGTCGACATGCTTATGCTGGATAGAAGGTGCTTGGGCTGAGGCTGTAGTGGTTGCAGTATCCTTTTGTTTACCTTTTGAACAAATTGTGAAGAAGATGAATTTTGTAGTATGAGATACTACTTTGTGACACTTTTTAGGTGGGACAGTAGTCAGAACTACCTCTGGTATTCTATAGAGATGACCCCCTAGAGAAACAATGACACTGTGGGGTCGAGACTCATAAACAACATGGAACTTCCACATATATGGTTGGCCCAAGAGAACATCACAGACATCCAATGGGGTAACATCACATAATACCTCATCTTTGAAGGGTTGGATGCCATATGACAATCGACACTATTGACTGACACAAAGATCTCATCCTTGGCGAAGCCACCCGATGTTGGATCACTGTGGGTGTGGTGTTGTCGACAATCCCAACTGTTTGATTACCTCTATTGAGATGAGGTTCTTCTGGCTTCCACTATCAACAATAAAATGCAACGAGGTCCCCTTCACCCACATATGTGAATGAAAAAGGCACTCCCCCTCTTCAGGATCTGTTGGTTCTTCTAGTTGAATTGTTGCAGTCACGACAATAGTAGTGGGGTCTGCGTCGATGATCTGTCTTTTACCAATATTTTCATAATTAGATTCAGAATCAGGGTTCGTCTCCTTGTTTTTGATCTCGACCACCAATGACTATTTTGAGCTACATTCATCGGTGTTGTGCCAGGGGATTTTGTGGAAATCACACCATTTTTCGGTGTCCTTCTTTTTCTTCCTGTGACCCTTCTTTTCATGTGGCTTGGACTGGTTTTCAGGAGACTGTTTGTTAGGGTCATATTTGTCATACTTTGGTTGTGATTTGCAGAACCAAACTCCCATTTTTTCTAGTGCTTAAATTTCTGCTCGATTTTAATAGCATATCGATAAGCAACACCGAGTGATGATATGTCAAGAAAATCCATTTCAGTTTGGATGTATCTCTGTAGAGCCCCACGGTATTTCAGAACCAAATGTCATTCAGAGTCTTTGATACCTAGCTTGGGGCGCAAGGTATGGAAGGTATTGGTGAACTCTGGAACTGCTTGGCCCATCTCTTGCTGCAGTGTGGTCCATCTCATGTATTGGTCCTCATAGTTGCCAACAGGGTAATACTGTTCCTTTACTGCATCCACAAAACAATCCCAAGTGGGCTCGACCCCATATATTCCAGAATCCTTTGTGGAAATTTGCTCCTCGTAAGTTTCCCACCAATGTTTGACATGAGGGAGATCTTTAAGGAGTGCAAAGGTGATCTTTTCTCTATCAGAAAATTATGAACAGAGAAATATCCTTCTAACAAATTTAACCATTTGTCTAGGGAATCCGCATCTATCTGACCTTAAAATACGAGAATATCAAAATTAACCTATACCTTGAAAGGAGAGGTGCTTCCAAAGTGACTGTTTGATGAAGATGCACCTGTTACTATTGGTAGGCATTGAAGGTTGTGGGAAAAATTCTTCATCATTTTTTCCCTCTGTCACGTGAGTGCTTTCTCAAGCAACAGATTTATAGGATCATCTCCTCCATCATTTTTATTTTCTTCCACTATGGAGGGTTTCTTGGGTGTGAGAGAGATATTGTATTCAATAGATACAAGATCCAGACCCAAAATTCTATACTCGGACCTCGTCGGGGATATGCACTGAAAAATGATCAAGAGTAGCCTGCTCTGATACCACTGATCCAGATTATTTTCAACACGAAATGAGAGCAGAGATATAATAAAGAAATGCACAGAGATATCGAATATATTCAATAATATAACATAAATGTTTCATATATGCAACCATAAACACAGATATACAGTAATACATGATTTCTATTAATGAAATAAATGTACAGAGATTGTAAAAATACAGAGTGAAAGACTCGCTAGAATGGTGGCAACTTATCTCTGAGAAGAGATGCGGTGGCTACTCGCATTCACAAGAAGAAGATTACAATGAGGCTCTGAAGGAATTTTTACAATAAACAGGAATGAAAAAAACCCTAGACATCCAAAAACCTAACCCTAGGAGATGAAGCCCCAAAAGTCATGTGGGCCCCATTTGGGTAAGTTAGTACATCAACTTCTCAGGGTCGTAATGTTTGCATATGATCTTCGTTTTAGGCGTATGATAGCCCATTAGAAAGGTATCGATGAGGAGATTCATTTTGGGGGCTCAATCATGCCTTGGTCTATCATTGAGAATATCGATCCTGAAAAACCTTCATTTAGGCCCTCAAAATGGCCCTAGAAGTTAAAACTGCTAAAAATAGTAAATTGCCAAAATTGTCAGAAAACTGTTTTGAGCGAGTTGGAAAAGGTGGGTGGCCACTGATATCCAATTGGATCATAAATAAATTTAAAAAACCATTCCATTTTTCATATAACCATGCATTGACACTGACACCAATTTTAGATACATTTGGGTAAGAAGCTTAGTGATTAAGAGCTAGTAAGAGTCGAAATTCATATTGTTCCTAATCCCTACTGGACTTATGACTTAGAGAATCAATCAAGAATTTGATACCACTCATTTATTTATAAAAAGAGGGATTCAATTAATATAAAACCATCAACTTATTGCAAATAAAAACCTAGGTGAGAATGAAGATAGAACAAAACAGAGGTTGCAATCATCAACAATGATGATTTATAGTCACTGTTAGGATTGTAACTCCCCACAAATCTCACATATATGCAATAAAAAATTGACATGTAGAAATACATACTACATACTACATACAAGATACAAATTAAGTTACTCATCATATGTAATGAGAGAAATGGAAGAGGGTGCTAGACTAGTAATTGAAAATTGTAATCCAACTAGTTCATATGGTCACCAACTAGCTCTATGAAAGGATTATGTAAAAATAAAGTGTAGAGCTGCTAAGTGAATTAAAATGATGGTCTAAATCACCATGAATTCAATCGTCCTACCAATATTTTTGTTCATGCAGAAATCGATGATGATTGGATCTTTTAAATCCAAACGAACCAATAAATTGACGCCATTAAGGAAGCAATTTTGAAAAATCTTCTACGACATTGGAGGAGAAGAGAAAAACAATCTTTGAGGAAATCCCATGGGAGGTGGAGTATTATGAAGGGAAAGTCCACACTAATGAAGGGAAAGTCAATGATCGATGAAATGAAGGTTTTCAAGAGTGGGGAATCTCAAAAAAATAATTTGAAAATGATCCCTACAACAATGGAGAGGAAAAAAAATGAATTTACATGAAACCTCCATCAACATTGAGACCAAGGGTAGAATTGATGTTTGCGAGGTTGTCGTAGTTATTGGAGGAGAAATGAAAATTGTATTTGAAACTCCTCTATGGGTAGTGCATTAAAACAAGATCAAACTTAAAATTCCTCCGATGGTGTTGGGTGAGATGAAAAGATGTATCGTTTTGAACACTCCACTAGGATAGAAAAATGACTTAAAATATTACTTCGAAAATAGATTTGATTACTTCTGAAAGATCTTTGATCACATTGGTGGAAAATAAAATATTGATCTTTGAAATACTTTTGGTGGTATCAAAAGAGGAATGAAAATCAATCTTTGTAATTTCTCTATGACACATCGAAAGGATTCAAAAGACTAGTCAGACTTAGCCAAAATCCATAATAGAAGAAAAAACTGGATGTGTGAGAGATTTGTAAAGATGAATTCATGCAAACTATGATCTAAAAGGTAAGCAAAATAAATCATGAAAGAAATAAGAGAAATAAGAGTATGTCCATTAATCAAAGTATATGGAAAACATGGTCTTAAATCGAACCATTAAGCATGAAAAAAGATTAGAAAAAGGAGGGTCCTCAAATTCAAAATTTTTTGGGGTGTTGCGGCCTCAACACCACCTTCCAGAAATTCCATGATGGAATTTTGGATTATGATGGGTAAGGTTGGGACTATGAAATGGATTGTATAAAACACTTATCCATGATGATTTTAGATAGTCCATATAATCTATTTCACAGTTCTATCCATTTTAGGTAAGTCATACAACCTAATCATGGAATTTTCAAGTGGTTGATAATGCTTATTGATCATATTTATTTCCCTTTTTCATATTCTTAGCTATAGGGATGAGGATGAACCTTCATTTGTACTTTGATGTACATATTAGATTTTCACTTCAATATTTATGGGTTCATGCATTTATTATCTATGTCTAAGTAATTCATCATTAGTAAACCATCTCTTTCTCCTTTGTCTTTACACTTAGTCACCACTATATTGGACTCACATAGGGATGAATATGAATCTACCATACAAGTGTAATCTATGTATCATTACTTAGAATCAATAGACTATCTCTTTCTTTTTTGTCACTATGATTAGTCATTATGGATCCAGATTCACATAGGGATTATTATATATCTTTATTTGTACTTTTATATCACTACATTTCTTATGGTATGGTCGAAGGGGGCTCCCAAATCTAAACCGGGATCCAAAACTATGGAATGAAATAATCCAAATTTGTAACTTGGAATATTTAGCTAAAACAACATTGTCAAGTTTTTTGCGAGGAAAACCTTGCAGGATCCTCCACTCTTCCTTGAAGTATCTGTATGGAGGGACACTCAATTGCTCATGATAATAGAAATTGGCAATCAAACAAGACTTAGCCAAACTATACTTTAAAACCTCGTGATGAACTCTTTCTTGAAATAGTCTTCTAACCCACTTCTTGAAAACAACCTTGTCAATTCAAAGGGAGAAAAAAATAGGTACATGAGATCTAATTGAGAATTGTAAATCAAATCAGTGAAACTATCTTATCAAAACTTGTTCCACACAAGATTTAATATGGATTCTAGAAGACAATTTCAAATTAGATTCAAGGGAATTCAACTCCATCCATTTGTCAAATACCAGAACTCATATGTTAATGATTTGGCTCCCACCTCGATCTCCCTTTTTGAATCTAAATTTTTATGGATCATAAAAAGGAAACCTTAGTAAAGTCAAAATTTCTGAGATAATACGGAAAAATGGGGTATCCCTTTGGATTTATACTACTAAAATTAGGAAAGTCAACAAATAGTTTTACACAAATCCAAGGTTTTCTTTGAGGAATCCTTGTTCCTCAAATCATGAATATCACTAGCTTGATAGTACAAGGGGACTCTCAAATAATGATTAACAAAATAAGATGGATCCAACAATATAATTGAGACGATTGGAAACAAACATCAAATTGTAGTTTGATTCTAACCCTCCAGATGATTTAAGAAATACCATTCTCCCCGGAGTTCAAGATCATCCACATTCAATGATCAATAAAGATTAAGGTTGTTGATGCTCTAGAAAACCTAGGAGTAAATTTTGGTCATAAGAAATTGGAAATGTGGCATAGAGATCAATCCAATCAACCTTTCCCATCTTGGTAATTTGTAGATCATTTGATCATCAAGCGTCAAGAAATAATAGTCTAATTCTACAACCTCAAATCAATATAAATGCATGGTTTTATTTTATGTAAGAGCATCATACATAGTAACACAAAAGGTTGTTTGTGAGGCATAGAATATCGTGCAACAAGGAAAAAAGTTGAGACATGCACAAAGGAGAACAATGTGCAAGATGAGAGTGAAGGGAAGAAATAAATTTGGGATAAGTTATTTGAAAAATATGTGAAGGTAGAAGTGAACCAATGTGTAGAGGAAAATGTCATGCAAGGAAGAGGGTCTAGTACAACCAGAAGGGTTTTGTAGAGTGAAGATGGGATACAGGGAGGTGACAACACACCAATAGGAACACGATGTTTCATGTAAAATAGAGAGATGAAGTTGATGAAAATGAAGAAACTAGTTTTGTGTGAAATGGATGCAATGACAGTAGCATACAGTGGGGGATGCACAAGCAAGCTAAAGAAATGCACATGGAAGAGGAATACACATAATTTTTTTTATGTCTGATAATTTTAGAAGATAACTATAAGTCAATTATAGTTTGATTTATAAATGGGATGCTAGAAAATGATATCAAATTGGCAGATCATAATTGATTGGTCACCATAGAGAGAGAAGGTGAGAGCAAGAAGAAATATCAAAGAAAAGGAGGAAGAGGAGGAAGAGGAGGAAGAAGGAATAAGGTTGGTGTAAAGTACTAGGTTGAGACTAATGTTATAGAGAAGACAATGTGCTGTGTGGAGAAGGTTGAAGATGAGAGAAGTGCCAGGGCACTAGATTCCCTGTATTGTAAATATTGATGAACTAATGAGAATGAGTAGATTGATTATTTTGATTTTGTGTCCTTGAATGTCTAAGTTGTTTTTTCCCTACATCTCCACAACCATTTAAGAAAATTAATTAGTTTCGGCTACATACATAACTATAGGTTTAAATATCACTTAGGTTCGACCTATATGCAACATAGAGAATGGGTCCATTATGCATTCTCTTACACCATTTGGTTTCAAAGTGGGGAAAGACTTAGGTAAGACTATCAAGTGGATAAACAAATAATTTTTCGGGTAAAGTGGGAAATGATTGTAGGAATGATGCATAGAGGTGGAAGAATGGTATTTACTAGAGAATTGTAGGGACTAGAAAGGAAGCTAGAATATTGGAAATCATACAGAGTGGTGAGATATAAGGAATCAATTCTAAATCATAACTGGCAGAGAATGAAGAGTAAAATGCATAAAAAAATGGTGTCATGCCACAATGGATTAAATAATTGAAGAACAAAGAAATTGTGTTAATGGAAGCTTGTTGGCCCCTTTCTTTTGATTAAAGAATATGGTGACACCTTGTCAACGAGTAGTGCTAGGGATGCAGGAGACACATGGGATTTTTATGTTCCATTAGTAAGAAATGGAGTAGATGGATGTAATGCTAATGTGTTGAATGTTGCATGGTTGCACCCTCTTTCGGTTGATGGTCTTGCACTATCTTTAGTTATGGTAATGCACCTTGGGTGAGACCTTACCTATGACAAGGGATTGATATGTTAGTGCTATATTAAAATTCCTTTGTTGGACACCTAAGTGAATCCTCATTTGCATTTCAAGATAATAGTTAGTTACATTTCTAGTATGTAGCCATGCCATGTATGAGACCCTTATAGTATAAGGGAGAAACTCATGAGGAAAAACATACATGATTGGTTCAATGAAAATATCAACCTATTTGTAAAATATGAGTTTCCTATAAATGGGTGGGAGTTGCAAGAGTTTAAATACCACCCTCTCTTTGATGATATCTACAATATTTTCTAAGTGTATTTTCTAGTGAGCGTGTATTAGTGGTAGCAAAGGCTTGAGGATCACTCAAGGTTTGTTTGGAGGGATGGAAAGACTATTATTTAGAATGCCTAGAACTTGATAGCAATGTAATGGTGCGATTACCTAGTAGTGAGAGTTTCAAATTCTTTGTTATAGATCACCCTATAAGAAACATCTTGAGTTTCTAGTGGAGATGAGTCAATGACATGTATAGGTTGAGTAACAGTGTATGAAGGGCCTATGGGGAAGGTTGGTAAAATAAATATCAACTTGGAGAAAGATGTTATTGGAGGAGGAGGATATGTTTCCCTTCATATCCTTAGGTATGACAATGTAAAGCCTTGTGTTGAGGGGTGGTCTAGGATGAGTTTGGAAAGGATGAAGGATTGAAGAAGAAATCACCATGGAGGATGCCAAAGTCGAAGAATGAGAGGAATACAATATAAGGTACGCTACAATAATTTATCGATGGTGGTTGAATAACATTGTAATAAGGGATCATAGTGAAATGTTGTTAAAGGAGATGAGAAATGAGGGGGGTAATGAGTTGTGATTGATGGAGCTCACGAGCCTGAATAAGAGAGGAGAAAAGGGTTGCCAATGATTGAAGGAAAGAAAGTTGACACTGGGGTAGAGACAAACTAAAGGGGAAGAGAGAATAATTTTACCCATAGAGTTTGTTGGACATATTGGAGGCACCAAGTGTAAAGGCAAGGGAATTCTAATAGAGGGGTTGGAAGCATTGCAATAAGGGGTTCTATCCAAATAAAATTTTGATGGGCCATCAAACGAGAGATAACCAAGTAGACAACACTTGATAAGGTGTAGATGGAAATGTCTAGGTTGTTTGGTGAGAAGGAAGTAGAGGAAGTAGACATGGCACATTTGAAAGGTATCAGAGACAACCCAATCTAGACCTTACCTTGTGCATATTAATATAAGAAAGGTAACTATTATTGATTCTAGTAACTCTAAGTTAGTGGGGAAACCTAGCAATCCAAATAAACTAAGAGGTCCCAAGAGTTATAGTGGAACTCATTTCAATCCTAGTGGAAATTTGGTTAGGACTAGTTATGCTAGTCCTCAAAATTGGTCATGAACCAACAAGGATTGCAAGAATTTATTTTTCTCCACATTCTAAAGAGTAGCATGGTTGGAACAAAAGTTATTTCTATGCTTCATCTCCCTGATTTTTCAAGGAAAGGTGACAATGATATAGAGAAGCATTGGTTTCTATGTGAATCAATTTAGAGTGCCAAAAATATGATGACCTATAATACCAAGTTGGTTTAGTTTTAGACAAAATTATGGGGTTAGACCTTGCAATGGTGCAAAAAGTATGTATATATTACCTCTTCAGTTACTATGAGAACCTTTGATGATTTAAGGCTATCCTTCATCGTGTATTTCCAAAATCCAAAGACTAGACAACATAGTTGTGTTGAGCTAAAGGATATCAAAGAGGTTTTGGGAGATATCCCCTAAGAGTATGGCCAAGGATTTTGGGATTTGATGAGTAGGATGATGTAACATATTCATAACACCTAACATAAATAATAGTTTATAGGAGGAACCTTGTCTTTGAGTTGAATTCCCATAATGTACCATAGATGGAATTCACAAAGGGAGGCCTTGGAGCAAGAAATGAAATTTGAGTCAATGGTTGAGTATTCAAGGACTATTGGTACACTAGCCACTTCTTCTTCTTATACCTCTAGCACAACTATAAGGATAACTTATCTCTAGACCCAATGATTTTCATGAATTCAACAAACTCATGAACTAACCAAAATCAAGACTGCTTGAGAGAAGGTGTACTGGTGCATAGTGTATAAAATTTAGGGCCATTTGGATAACAATTGCCTTGCATGTTAGTCTAATACTCACGGTGTTGAGAAATATAGATTATTGTAGGCACTAGCTAAATTATTCAAGAATACCTCCTTCAAGGTGGAGGATAACAATCTCTATAATGTTAGTGGAGGTTGAGGCTAGGGAGTAGGGTACTAAGGTGGTAGAGGTGGAGGATGAATAACGATAATTTGATGCCACACTTGTGATGATATATGTCATTTCTCAAGAAAATTCCCCCATCCAAGGGGTCTTAGGTGTGTGTCGACACAGGGGAATGTCCCATGATAAAAAACATGGGTTCACCTTTAGGAAAAGACCTAATTAGAATTTAGTCCATTTGAAATAGGGATCCCTTTGGATTCTAGTCTAATTAAAGTCACTGTTTTTTTTTTTAATGATCTCTAAATATGAATTTAGAAATGCATAGTGCATAATGCAAATTCAAAGTGAATAATACAAATGCAGATGCAAGTACTTGGGCTATTCTTGTTCGAAATCATAGGTATTCCAACAGAGGACAAACATCTTCAGTAATCACTCACATAACCATATCAAAGATCCACACACCAATGTTTTCACGTGGTAAAACCCCTACGGGGAAACATCCATGGACCCAACCAACACGACCACTTGGAGAAATTTATTAATGCAAAAAAAAAAGATTACAGAGATATTTTACAAGAGAGTTTCTCACAATAGATCATTGACAAATGAACCTCCATGCTCTTTAAATAGATATCATGGACCAATCGGGTGTTAATCCACGAATCAATGGCCGTTAATATCGAGGAGAGTATGAACCGTTAGATCACTCTATGTCAGGAACATATTGTGACCGTCAGATTTCCTAACTACAAATGCATACTAATGCATACTAAAGAAACACACTAAGAAACACACTTTTACCTAATGACACATTAGACCAAGTAGATCTTGACTAACTCCTAAGTGTCTAAATATCCTAACATCCCCCCTTAAGAACAACTTGAGATAGGATTGAAGGATTTACAATGTTGACACAATAGGAGAAGGAAGAAGGCATTAGAGCCTATCTCCCTTTAATGACAAATTCATGAACTACTAACATAGATCAAAGTTTGGAAAACTTTGTTTTTGTAAGAGACTTTGTGAAAATGTCTGCAACTTGATCTTCTATAGGGAAAAATATCACTTCAATAACTTGATCATGAATGAGTTTTCTGATGAAGTGCATGTGTAGCTTGATGTGATTGTTGCGTTGATGTTGAACTGGGTCTTTGGTGAGCTTGATGGCACTCTGATTTTCACACCAAAGGTTGGTCAGATGGTACTTCTTGAATCCAAACTCTGAAAGGATTTGTCGAAGCCACAAGGCTTCTTGACTTTCATTTACCGTTGCTCGGTACTCTGCTTTTGCTGAAGAAAGTGCAATAGCCTATTGTTTCTTATAGGCCCATGTGGCAGGCCCTGAACCAAGGCTGAAAACATAACCTGCAGTAGACTTTCGATCATCAGGGTCGCCGACCCAATCTGAATAAGTGAAACCAACCAATAAAGGATTCCCCCCTGAACTGTAATGTATCCCAAATTGAATTGTACCATGGACATAGCGAAGTATCCTTTTAGCTACTTTCCAATGGATTTCATGGGGTGTTTGCATATACCGGGCAACAAGACCAATAAAAAATGAAATATCAAGACGAGTATGAGTAAAGTATAAGAGGCTACCAACTAACTGACGGTACAGGGTGGCATCAACTTCAGGAGAAGTACATGTGGTAGTAAGCTTGAATCCAGACTGGAAAGGATAAGGGGTTGGTTTACAATCATCCATGTGAAAGCAACGAAGAAGGTCACAAACATAACTAGACTAGGAAAGAAAAATTCCTTCATTGGTTTGCAAAACTTGGAGGGTAAGGAAATAGTGCAAAAATCCTAAGTCTGTCATTTCAAATTTCTTCTTAAGGTTATTTTTCACATGGTTTAAAATTTTTGAGTCACTACCAGTAAGGATAAGGTCATCAACATAAAGGACAAGGATTATGAGATGGCTTCCTACTTTCTTGGTATAGACATTAGGATCAGAATGGCATCTAGAGAATCCAATGTCAATAAGAAAGTTGTCCATTTTGGCATACCAAGCTCGGGGAGCTTTCTTAAGACCATGAAGAGATTTATTAAGGATACATACAAGGCTAGAGTCATTTTGGACATAGCTAGGAGGTTGTTCCATATATATTTCTTCTTGCAAATCTCCATGCAGGGATGATTTTAAGGATGGAAATTTATTTTAAAATGTAGAAACCTTGGCAAATCTTACTAATCCTTCATATGTCAACTATAAATGTTTGAGGATATTTTTGTAAAAATATTCAAATTTCTAAGTATTTTATATAGTTTTTATAAAATTTTGGCGATTTTTAAGGTAAAATAATTTTATGCTATAGAATTTGGGCGAATCATTTTTAAAATAGCGAATCTCGTTTTTGGAAAAACCATGAAAAAATAGCCCATGAGCGAAATTTAGCCGCTAAAATCATCCATGTCTCCATGCAAGAAGGTATATTTAACATCCATATGATGGACCTCCCATTTATGTGAGGCAACAAGGGCAAGAACAAGGCGAATGGAATTCATTTTGGCTACATGGGCAAAGGTTTCATTATAGTCAATTCCTTCAACTTGGGAAAATCCTTTGGAAACTAACCGAGCCTTGTGTATTTAAACACTTCCATTTGATGCATACTTAGTTTTGTAGACCCATTTACATCTGATAATTTTTATTCCTTTTGGAAGAGGTACAACATCCCAAGTATCGTTTTCCATTAAAGGCTGATACTCTTCATTCATTGCTGTATCCCAATCTGGATGGCCTGAAGCTTCTGCAAATGACTCTGGATCATGAGTCTCTGAAACTTGAGCCAAAAGAGAAGAGGCTCGCTGGAACTGTGAACATGTTTGACGCCGATCTAAAGGATCATCGACAAGACCACCAACTGCTTCTCGTGTTGAACGAACCCATATAGGAAGCAGTGGAACTGGTGCGAGTTCAGATTCAAAGGACTCATCTAGAGGAAGGTGAGTAGGCGGAGGTGGATTTTCATCCTCATTGTCATCATATGAAGAATAAACCAGAATAGGAATAGAAGAAGGCACACACGTTGAATATGGCTCGCAGGATGAAGAAGGCACAACCGTCAAATTAGGCTCGTAGGCCAAGAGATTTTCATCAAATTTAACATCTCTTCTAAGAATAATTTCATTACAATGTGGTTGAAGAAGTCTATAACCTTTGACATCTTAAGAATAACCAACAAATATACACTTCTCACTTTTAGGTTGCAATGATTTCCTTTTCTCATCAGGAATGTGAGCCCATGCTATACTGCCAAATACACGAAAGTGACTTACATTTGGTTTAATTTTAGTCCAAGATTCTTCTGGTGTTATTAAGAGCCTTTGTGGGAGTGCGATTGACTATGTAATTTTAACAGTTGATTGCTTTTTCCCAATACTTTAGACTTAATCCCTTAGATTGGATCATACAATTAGCCATTTCTTTTAATGTGCGGTTCTTTCTCTCAGCAACACCATTTTGTTGCGGTGTATATGGAACAGTGTGTTGCATTTGGATGCCCTATGTAGTGAAGTAACTTGTAAAATTATTGTTCACATATTCACCTCCATTATCTGTTCTTAACTTTTGAATTTGATGTCTAGATTGATTTTCTACAAGGGCCTTGTAGGCCAAAAACTTGTCAAAAAATTCACTCTTAATTTTTAAGAAGTAAACCCAAGTACATCTGAAAAATCATCAATGAAAGTTAAGAAATACTTGCACCCAGAAAAGGAAGGAGAATAAAGTGGACCACACAAGTCATTGTGAACAAGATGCAAAGGGACCGACGCATGCCAAGATTAGGGATCATTTTAAGGATGGAAATTTATTTTAAAATGTAGAAACCTTGGCGAATCTTACTAAACCTTCATATGCCAACTATAAATGTTTGGCGATATTTTTGTAAAAATATTCAAATTTCTAAGGATTTTATATAGTTTTTATAAATATTTGGTGATTTTTAAGGTAAAATAATTTTATCCTATAGAATTTGGGCAAATAATTTTTAAAATAGCAAATCACATTTTTCAAAAAACCATGGAAAATTAGCCCATGAGAGAAATTTATCCCCTAAAATCATCCTTGGGGCCCAAGATGCATGTTTGTCAAAACTGTCCTGATGATGTTTGTGGAGAACACAACCGGCACAAACACCATCTTTGCATGAAACAAGAGGAAGACCAATTACCATCTGTTGATTACATAGTTGTTGCAATGAGTGATAGTTTAGATGACCAAACTGCTCATGCCAAAGTTTGATCAAGTCATAGCTATGAGTAACAAAAACTGATGAAAAATATGATCACCCAAAGTTGTCAAACTTGTACAACCTGGTAATATCATCAACAATTCTAGTTGCAAGAAAATGCTTAGGATTTTTTATATCCTTGATTACAACTTGGTGAGGTGAAAACTCTATTGTTTTACCTTCAACTAAATGAGTGATTTGATACACTGATAGAAGGTTACAAGAAATATTTGGAACACATAATACATCATTGAAATGACCATTATCTACTTGAAATGTTACGTGCCCTACAACACTAAGAGATATATCATCACCAACAAATATTTTCTTGGTGTTACATTCATTTAGATTATAAAATATGTCTTTATCCTAAGCCATATGCTAAGATACTCTTGAATCAATAAGCCACTCATCATAAGAAGAAGTAGATGTGTGTTGAAGGAGAACCCAGAAGAGGAAAGTGCATGTCCATGTGAAGAAGAAGAAGAAGTAGAATCACTACTGATGTTGTGCTTCTTCATTGCTTATTCTAAAGATTCCATCTTCTTGAAACATTTAGACTCATCATGACCATATTTATCACAAAAGTTGCAATGTCTGTTGGTCTTCTTATCTTTATATTTTGCTCCTTTGTCACCATTAGGAGCTGAAGTTGTTTGAGTAGGTTTGGGACCCTTATGTTGCTTGTTGTTGTAGCAAGGATGTTTCTTCTTGGGATACTTGGGTTTATCTGTCTGTTGGGCAACTAAGGCTTTGTTGAAGGTACCTGCAATGTTGATCACTCCAAGTTGTACAAGCTTATCTTCCTCTCTAATCAAAGAAGCACAAAATGACTCAAGAATGGGTTTTTGATAAGATTTCCCTAGAGCCTCTCTCATGGCATAAAATGTAGATACATACACATAATATGCACTACCTAACTTAGAAAGAATAATATAGATGCAATGCTCTTCCTCCATTTTTATCTCACATTCTTCACATAAAATTCTGAGTGTTTTAAAGTTAGATATATAGTCTCCAAGGAAAGAAAAATAACTTGGAATCAAGGTTAGTACTTGATTTTCTAACTGTTATGCTCGAATAATATTGAGTTAACCAAACATAGATTCAATCTTTTCCCAAGCTTCTTCGGGGTCATCAATTTATTTAAGGTGGAACCTTAAATCAAGAGAGATGGACATTCTGATTATTTCACATGCTTCGTCACTCCTATTAGCACATTTGGATTTCCTATCATCATTAGTGGGTTCTTTTTCTTTTACCAAGGTAATATGGTACAAGCCTTTACCTCTTAATAAATCTTCCATATGATATTTCCATTGGAAGTAGTTGGTGTTGGTAAGCAAGACATTACTTGTAGAAGACATATATTTTTTTTTTTTTTAATAAAAAGGGGTGGATCCTATTATATTAGCAAAAAGAGCATACAATAACTGTTGATGATGCCAGCTGTCCCGCCTGAACAGGAAACCAGGATAGATGGATCTCCTGTGCCAGGTGTGGCTTTGTTACCAAAACATACATGAGAATACCCTGCCCGAAGGAAACCATGGCTATTAAGCTAAAATGTTTCAAGGAGTGTGCCACACCAGAGATACTTCTAACCAGAAACGTCAGTTGATCTAGTTGCCCGTGCGCTGCCGCTCATTCCTCTTCTGTTGCCATACTGTTGGTAGCGAGTACGTCTGCACACACGTCGGACACTGCCGCGGTGGAAGATTCTTGGAGTGGGCCGCGAAGAGAATATCCAGCCTTTGGTCCATCCTTGCAAGGTGAAAGACTTGGTCATCCATGAGACTCCTGAGCTCGAAGATGAGGGGAAGGTGTGCTAATTCGGAGAGGGATGTCTGTTCCATCCCACTGCTGCCATCGGGTGCTTGTGCCTCGGAGTCCCTCGCTGCATTGGTTGACAGCTTTGGTGGCTCCTCCCTCCCTGTGGTGCTGTCCCTCGCTACTCTGGTCACGTGCTCCTCCGTCCCTGTGGTGCCTTCGGGAGGAGTTTCCTCCTCCACGATGCAGGTTGGGAAGAAGTCCTCCGTGCTTTCGGTGGTGAGGCTCTGCAGGGTGTCCCCGGGCGGGAGCATGCCTTCCTTCTCCAATTCAACGGTGGGGTGGCTCTGCATTGCCTCTTCCAGACTAATTTCCTCAACGTACGCCATGGGAGGCGTCCATGGATGGTCTCTGCGTCGGGTGGCAGCTAAAGCGAGTGCTCGTTCGAATTTCCGATGGCGTTGGCACCGGGACTCAGCCCTGTACCAGGCAGTCCCTCTGCGCGGTTTCCCTCTGAGCCTTGGCATTATGGAGACACTGGAAGGGTCTCGAGCTCCTGTCGGATGGGCCTTTCCTCTCCCAAACTTCAGCGGGGCTCTGAATTGCTGCACAGACGAAATGAACACTGTGAGGAGCCAATGCTCCTCTTCCCAATTCGACTCCGTGATAATACACCAATCTACCATGACCGCCAATGCCATTAAGGTCGAGTGTTGAATTCTCTGCCGACTGGTACAGTTCTCTCGCACGAGAGGGCTCATCAAATAGAGTTGGATGGTGCGAGCCCTTGCGAATTAATAGCAGAGGGGCGCTCACCGGTTGATGCCATAAAGGAGCATCCCGACGACAGCCCGCATGTCCTTTGCTGCCCACGTGTCACCCCATTCGGGGTACTTGTAGAAGACATATTAAATATGCAGATAATATGGATTTAAAAATTGGAACTGATGATATGGATGAAAAGAGCTCAAACTTTTATGCGTTTTTAAAAAAAACGACACTGAAAAACAAACTTCGGATGTGAGATTTATGCCATTTAAAAAAAAGGCATAAACTGTAACCAAATGACCACGTGATAGTGTAAATTGTTTTATGAAGTGACCCACTTTTATAAAGAGAAGTCGGGATCACGTTTACAATGAAGTTACTTTATAACAGAAAATCTTCATGCAAAATAAATAATTCTAAAATAAAATATTAAAGATACTTATAGTGATTCACTTTTATACTTGAAGTGAAATACACTTTACAATTTTATCATGAACTTTTTCAAAAAAGGTAACAAAAGAGAGACTTGAACTGAAGACCTCTTACTTAATAAGGAAAATTTTAACCAAATGGTCTAGCAAAAAATATTGTAATGTTTAGAAGGAGGATTGTTGTTGTTGTTGTTGTTGTTTTTGTTGAATATGGCCTTGGAGAGTGTGCTAATAAAAAACTCTTTTCACAGAAGAAAAAAATTTCGTTTCTCGATGACAACAAGGGTTAGATCTCGGTTAGCTTACCTGGAAGATGCACCTTTTCCTATCTGTTTCGGATTTGCCGAGATTGCATAGGGAATGAGGCAAAGAGAATACATAGATCTAAAAGAGTAGCATCTCGGAAATAAATAATACAAAACCGAAATAAAACCAAAATACTACTCTGCAAAAATTAAAAAAATGTGTATTCAAGCTTTATACCTCCGGATATGACTATAATGGTCGTATCTTGGGAAAATGAAACCTTTTCGAGTGAAATGAAAAGTGTTCCTGAATATAACAAGTTCTCTGGAAGCAATGAAACAGTCCTCTCAGCCCAAAAATGTACGAAAATGACAGAAAATGGAGATGAGGCAACTCAGCTTCACAATGTCGATCTACAACAGGAGCAGGTCTTCAAACAAGCTCTAATACCATGTTTGACAACACAGGTATTCCAACAGAGGATGAACACCTTCAGTAACCACTCACATAAACAGATCAAATATCAACATACCAATGTTTTCACGTGGTAAAACCCCTACGGGGAAACATCCACGGCCCCAACCAACGCGACCACTTGGAGCAGTTTATTAATGCAAAAGAAAAATATTACAAAGATATTTTACAAGAGAGTTTCTCACAATCGATCATCAGAAAATGACCCTCCATGCTCTTTAAATAGAGATCATGGACCAATCGGGTGTTAAGCCATGGATCAATGGATGTTAAGATCGAGGAGAGTATCAACCGTCAGATCACTCTATGTTGGCAACATATCGTGATTGTTGGATTTCCTAACTACAAATGCATACTAATGCATACTAAAGAAACACACTAAGAAACACAGTTTTACCTAATGACACATTAGACCAAGTAGATCTTAACTAACTCCTAAGTGTCTAAATATCCTAACAAATCTAATAAGAGAGAAAGAAATACATGAAGTGAAGAAATAAATGAAATATAATGCGGTGGAATAAGTTGACATCCCCATGAATTGCATGACTTCTAGGGTCACAAATGTAATGTCCCTTTCCTAGTGATGACTCCAAGAGGAGCAACTTGGTAGCCTATACTGATTCTCATAGGCTATAGTCAGGAGAAAAAGGGAATAAAAGAATTATTTAATGTCATTTACCAGAAATGCCTAAGTTGAAAGTGACATTAAGTAATAAAGTGGAAAAATGTGGTTAAGTGACTTAAAAGAATAATTAAAGATAAAAATTAGGAAAATTCACTTAGTTAATTATACTACATGTGGAATTATATGAGAAAAAGAAGAAAAAAGTGTTTTAAATTACTTAAATGACTACTAAGATAAAACTTAGGAAAAGTCACTTAATTAATCAAAGTGAATGTGAAATTAGAAGCAAAAAGGCGTTTTAAGTGACTTAAGTGATTATTAAGTCAAAACTTACGGAAAAGCCACTTAATTAATAAAGTGAATAGAAAATTAGATGAGGAGGGGAGTATAAAGGAGAAAAGTCGATCTAATTCACCATTATGCATGAGTTGAGTTGATAATTAAACCTCAGAGGAGAATTCAAACAACTTTCTTCATGTTTTGTGGATTTCTAGAGAAAACCACCACCATTGATAGATTTTGGTGTTGAGAAACACATGCTAGTCCATCAGAAGAATCACCCACATTATTCATCAAACTTCAGAGTACAGGATTGGATCCTTCCTTAAGGATTCACTTCATTTACAGGTTCAAGTTAAGGCAGATTCATATCAAAGATATAGTGTGTATTTATCTTCGTAGCATATTCTAGAGTGCATGCAATGTATCTTTCTTGCATGTAGTAGATATAAGATTATTGCAGTAGATCCAAGCTATATCCTTCTTGCATGAAACAAATCCTATCTATATCCTTCTTGCATGCAACATATCCAAGATATATCCTTCTTGCATGCAGCAGATCTGAGCTATATCCTTCTTGCATGCAGCGGATCCAAGCTTATTGCAACAGATCCAAGCTATATCCTTCTTGCATGCAGCAGATCCAAGATTATTGCAGTAGATCCGAGCTATATCCTTCTTGCATGCAGTAGGTCCGAGCGTATTGCAAAATATTCGATCTATATCCTTCTTGCATGCAAAGATCCAAGCTTATTGGAGCAGATCCAATATATATCCTTCTTGCATGTAGCAGATCTGAGCTTATTGCAGCAGATCAAAACTATATCCTTATTGGATGCAACAAATCCTAATTGCATGTGTTGTCTAGGGAGAGGGTAACCTAGTGGGAACATATTTCATCAGATTATGAGGAGCATAGCTATCAGATCTCAGTTTTTCGTTGGTTCCAATAGTTGCATGCAACATTCCTTCCATGCATGTAGTAGATTCGACTTGTATGTTGTAGATTGGCCGATGCATATTATAGATCGATATTCTACTTGTATTCCTTGGTACTGTAGGATAGTTTTATCTCTGTTACAATCTAATTGAGGCATTCTGAGATTGATTTCAAGTATCTCTATGTATTAGCATTTGATTTGCTTTAATAAAATGCAATGAGTTATTTATGGATCCAACAATGCCATGCATGTTATGCATCATAACATAAACTAAACAAACACATCTAAAAACCCAAGAAATGCATCCAAAAACCCCAAGAGTATTAGATCTACAACAAAAAATCCAATAGTAGCAGTAAATATCTAGATCCAAGGACCAGGGATATTTCGGTAGTATCAGAGCTGGTTTTCCTACCAACCTAAGGGGAAAATCAGTGAGGGGTTATTTCAATTGTTTCCATTAAATTTTAGCGGTGATAACTTGCACTTATACCTTTAGATGATGTTAGGCGGAAATATTGTCATTTAATTCCATTATAGTACTTTCCGAACTATTTAATTTGTCAATCCGAGGTTCGTAGGCTTACGAAGCACAAGCACTATATATGCAGGACTGAAGTATAAGTAATCTAATCTAAATTGCTGAAATGAAATTAATCTAGGAAAGCATTGAAAGACTAATTAGGAAAGAAGAAAATTAATCTAGGAAAGCAATACAACATGTGAAGAGTTGGATGACAAAAGAAATATGTGAGCTCACACAATATATCAATCTCAAATTATATTACAAGAGTCAAATGACAAAGCATGAAAGAATAACAAAGCTAAGAATCCCCTTTCTCCTAATTACAAGACCAAATTATGAATTACATGATCTCTCATGAATAACATCCTCCCATTATGAATAACATGATCTCCTAACTCCCCCCCTAAAATGAAGAGAGAACACTCTCCTTTATACATGCGAGTCTCATAATTACAGATCCACTATTCTCTCAACTTATTCCTTCAAATCCTCCACACATATCTTGGATAAGATATGTCAACCAAATATTCCATCATCTTCTCCTTGAGATCTCTTTCAAATATTCAAAGTTTGAAGATGTAATTCGAATTTGAGGATAGGTGGTGAATTTTGACTTTGTTGAAATCTTCAAATATGCCTGCACACATCATCAAACTCATCCAACCTTGATATATAATGAGAATATGCCATTTTTCTAATATTTAACCATAAATTCACTTATAATACTAAAATGAATACAATGGAAAATAATAAGGAGAAACCCAAATATCATTATGGAAATGGTATGATAAAAGGTTAATGGGATGATGAAATGTAATGAATAGTGAAGGAAAAGGTGGATGAAAATACGACATTTCTGAGGCCCAACATACCCCCCAACTCAACTTGTTGCATGTCCTCATGCAACCATGCATGGGTATTCTTAAGAAATTTTGCCATTTGAACTATGACTTTGATTGATGATGTCTTTTTAATAAGGAATATTTCCAGGATGTAAAATACAGGAGTAGCATCATGTAAAATACATGTGTAACAACATGTAATACAAGTGTAACAACATGTGAAATATGTGTAACAACATGTGGAATTTTCTTATGGTTTGTTCTTGTGTGACAACCATGAATACAAAGAATGTTGGTTCTTGTGTTAACAATCATTCATTTCACTTATTGATTTTCTTGTTGTAATAATTTAGCCATGTACTCACTAGAAATAATAAGCTATCAATGTGCATAAGAGAGAATCACTGAGTATAAGAAAGCCTTTTCTTTATCTTTTATGAATTATGCCAATATGTCTATCAATCGAAATGAAATAAAGTGTCGTTGGAGAAGAAATGTTAGTGAATTATAAATGGAATGATGAGATGGTAAAATGGAATAATGGTATGTAGTGAATATAGGTTTCCTCCCCCCCCCACCCAACTGAAGTGATTGCATATCCTTATGCGACTTGGCATAGGTTATGAAAGTGAAAAAAAGAAATAGAGCATGGTGAGGGAATTTTCCAAAGTTATTCATTACTAGAAAATAAGGAATTACATGATTAAAGATTATAAAATAACATACCTCCACTTACCCAATAATGATGATGTAGTTGTTGTAGCTACTGGATCAAGAAATGTGACTGGCGTTGTAGCTGCAACTGCTGTAACTGTTGGAGTAAATAATATGTGACTGTGATTGTTGGAAGATGGAAAGTGTCACTGCTGCAAGATCAAGAAAATGTAACTGCGGTTGTAGTTGCAATGCTGTACTATAACTATTGTAACTGCAACTACTGTAGCTGCTGACTCAAAGAATGTGAAGGAAGAGAATATAAAACTGTGGTACTCTCATAGATCTGAAATCAAACTGTTGTAACTGCTGAGGGGATCATGAAAAAGTGTATAGTCTTCACCTGCTACAAACCGATGGTACAATTCTAATCATGCGAATGAATGTTTCGGTGTCGAGCATGAAGAGAAATCATTGGATTACCGACCATTCATGAATGTCGTTAACCAATGCAAGGCAAATCACCATTGATGTCAATGAGAGCCAAGGTACCCGAGTACATCTTGTGAAGCATGAATATATGTGTTGATGTCAAGTCACTTGAAAGATATAACGATTAAGGGAAATTGATGTATTCCCATGATTTCTAGCGAGAGAGCTTGTCATTAAGGCATGCAAGCCTCAGGGTACTCAAAAGGAACTCTAGTCTATATCCCAGATAAGGTGTCGAGGTCGATGGGGCAAGACTGTTGAAAGGTGGGCCTTAAGGAATCCCACATCAGTCATCACAAGTTTATAAAAATATTGGTAGGACTATATATGTAAAGATATCAGTAGCAACAGGGTTTATGGAAAGGAAATGTGATCATGGAAAGGGGGTTTATTTCATTCAGAAGGAAATATGGAAAGACAAAAATGAACTGAAAAAAGATAAGGGAAATGATGTATGCAACTCAAAAAAATAGGTGTGTGGAATCATGAAAGTTAAGGCAATGGAAGATGGCTTCAACAACATGATGGCTAATAAACTTTGAAGGAGGAATGGCATAGTGTCACAGCATGGTCGTTTTTTAACAACAAACATCAAGATGCGAAAAAGTTTTGTGAAACAATATAATGTTTCTATGTAACAACATACATCAGGATGTGCAAAACGTTTCTGTGTATCAACAAAACGGTTTATGTTGAGTAACAACTCCTTCAAGCTGTTTAGAAAAGCATGTGTTCTTTGAAAAATTTTGTGATTCTTAAAAATCACTTCAGCAACAAAATGTGAGCATCTCTGAACCTGAAAAAGCTTAGTTCAAATTCCGCAGGAAAACTGTGAGATTTGCGAAAAACATATCATTCAGAAATAAGTGCAAATGCAGAAAATCAAATAAAATGTGTTTTGATACCTGATGTTGTTGCACTCGTTTCATCATCGATTGTTGCGTGAAATGTCTGAAGAAAAACAAATTAAAGCGTAAAAACATGTCTTGACTATCGTTTTCAGGAATGAGATGTCCATTTACAATTTTTGACAATGTTTTTTATTTTTATAATTTTGATTTTTATAGTGTTTTTGTTTTTCTTTTCTAGAAAACAAAAGAAATCATTTTTTATGATTTTACATTTTTATTGTTTTTATTTTTATAACACACCCAAAATAAAAGGAAATGGAAAAAACACTCAAAATTAAAATTATGAGCTACATCCCTGGTCATTCATTGCCCAATCATAATAGAAACATGTTGCCTGCAAAACACATTGAACAGAGATACCAAGAGCATAAATATAGCATGAAAATTTTATTGTTTCAGCCCTCCTTGGTTCTTCCATTATGTCACAGCTCAAACCTTCCAACCGTAATTAATTGTACCAAATCTACAAATCAGGTTCCTGTGCATAAAGAAATCTTCCTGGTGATCCTATGGCCAAAACCCACTTATTGAAAGGATTGAAATCAAGATAGTTAACCGCGCTTTCATAAGTTATTACTGAATGCAGTGGTTTGGATGCAAGTCTCATGTAAACAAATGATGGTCACCTCCAGAATGGCGGCTACCCTCCTTCATCATCGTCGATCTTACTGATTAGATGGAACTTGTAACCAATGAACACATAGAACACAAGGGTTTCCAATTCTCCAGATAAAACACTAGTGCAGGCATACTGGTAAGTAGTTATGATGATCCAAACATAAACTACAACATGTTTAAAGTAAATATAGCAGGCCACCGCACTATAATACTACCTGAACAAAGTCAACTTCATCAAATTCACCATTACCTTGCCATCAGTATGCGCAACCCAAACAATAAAGAAGTTATTATGTTAACTAACAGAAACATCTACTTCCAAGTACGCTAGCCTTGGCATACGACCCAGTCTTCATCAATCGTAACAGTGATCGTGCAGAGTCATGGAGACATGGCCATCATTGAATCGGTAGTGAAATCATTGTGTGTGGGTGTATAAGTCCTAAGAAGATTCTCTGGCTGAATGTTGTTCATAAATGAAAAGGTAAATACTGGCGAGTCAACCATGCAGAGGGGTGGCCTATGTAATTCAAAGTTTCAGACGATCTCTTCCTAACGATTGTCTTTTTCTATATATGCAGTTGGGAAAGTATATCGATGAACTTGTTGCTTCCTTTTCTTTTATTCTCGCACTGTGACAATAGAGCATCTGCGCAACTATCGATGTAGTAGACATGAACACCCATTGTCTAGCTATCATGATGTGTGATACTTTGTATCAAAATTGATCGCATGGTAGGGAAGATAGAGGCTACTAGTGAGATACCAATATTGATACCCAGCTGGTAGAAAGAGCACTAGAAGGAACCATACCATAGGGATATCCCTCCCTGCCGCCGCTACAAGTGAAATACATTGCACGACATTTCCAATCATGAGATAGTCTGGTCAGAACAATCCATCGAGGTAGCATGAATTGAGAAAGAAATTCAAGGCTACCACTAGTTGAATGCTTGAGAATCGAAAAACAAAATGACTAGTTGTAGTAAACCGGATGCGTATTCTTCATTTTTCTCAGGAGTCAATAAGATCGATGGAGAATTGAATGAATGGTGGTGAAAAGTGCTAGCGTTTAGATCGATGGAGAATCAAATATTGTGGCTCATCGAGTGATTTAAAGAATCAACGATGGGGGTCGATCTTTGTACGCGATTGATGGCTGGGGAGAAGTGATAGGGCATCGACAAGATCAAAAGTTATCATTGATTACAAGTGGCCAACTTGTAAAGGTTCTAATGACGCCTGAGGTATCGTAAACCCCCAACCCACCAGTTTGACATGAAAATACACTGAGATTTTTCACTGTTTATTGGGAAAAAAAAACGCAGTGACCACTAATACACTATGATTTTTGCTTTTCCACTTTTCATGCTATGATAATCAAACTGGCGTTCATAATGTTGGGCTTGTGTGCCCTCGTGGAAAATTTGTGGAGGTTGACGGTGGAAATAATATCGCTGCAAATCAAATCAAATACAATGAAATTGGTGCATGAAGGGCTATTTCAGTTGCCACTATAGCTTTCTGTCTCTTTCATCTTCACTGTATAATAATCAATGTGAGAGCCATGATGTAATATGGCAAGAGAAATCTAGTAGCTCGAAGAATGAAAAGAGTAAAAAACGTTGATGTATCCTCATCTCCCCCAGAATTAGTTATGGCAAGTGCATGTTGTAAAAGTAGAAGAGCCATGAGAATCAATGTAACAGAATGACAACATGATGCACCACTTGCATTGGCTGATGCATATTCATAGTATTCAGTTTACAAAAAGTTTCTCTCTACTGCAACCATTGCAAACAGACAAGGCTTGCAGAGGTCTAGTTGTGCTTCAGATATCTCTCAACTTGCCCTGATATCTAACAGGATGTCTTCCAAACAAGTAGGGCAAGGGGTAGTATATCTAGGATTGTATTGTTGATGGCATATCTCGCACATGGTGTCTCCTTTCTCATTGCACCAACGTTGTACACATCTCCTCATGAAATCATGATTCAGGAGAAGTTCCAACCATGTAGGCTATCAAAATCCTTTAAAGGGCGTATCTCTCTGAGTCCAGATGTTGAAAGTGAGTTCCTGATCTTCCCATCTCTCTCGGATGCCACATCATGTAAAACAACAAACAACCGATTAAACTGCACATCCAAATTCAAATATAGTGAATACGTGTAAGCATAATATCCATAAATCGTAATTTAATTCTGATTTCTCTAAACAATAATGAGGTGAAGGTCGACAAGAATAATTGCATCGTTAGGATTTATGACAGAGACAACCTATTCTCTTTGACATGCCAACTCAATATCGTATATGCAATCTGATGAGAATTATTTTAAAACAGAGACAGGGTGTTCAATTCTACAACGCCACATTGATCTCATTGATCATAGAGATCTTTCACAATAGGGCACCGTTATACCATATCATCATGGTAGGGTTTGAATAGTCAATCACATGCAATAAAGCCACCGCATATGCTAGAATCTCTGCATAATTTGTCACTGTAGAGTTTGGATGATTTAGTTTTCAAGTAGCATTTATAATCACTGCATAACCACTGTTCAATATTATTCACGTTGAAAATCGTTGTTCAATATTCACCATAGAGTTCAATGTTTAATATTCACTACAGAACCACCACGCTAATTCAATATTCATCGCAAAATCACCATAAAGTTCACATATATTTCACCGTTCAATATTCACCATACAATCACGACATAAATATTCACCGTGGGATCTGTGAGGATCTGGTGATTCATAGGGGAGAAAGTAAATGGAGGTGGAGTCAATTGTTCCTAATCCTTAGTGATTGGGATCGTGATCTAAAGTCAAAATTTAGAGAATTAGATTCAGATGTTCAGGATAGAGATCTAGATACAGATGTTCATTATAGTTGAGCCTCTTGTGTTTTGTTTGACCTGAAGAGTTGGACTATGCATCAATATTGATGGATATTGAACAAATTCAGTAGTTGAAACCATCATAAGGGATCATTTGGGTAGGCAACACGTCATGCATCAAAATGGAATGCAAGGATCTCCTTCCTTATTTAGTGAACTGACCAGATTTCATGCCATTTTTCCTATAATGTTGGGTGGAGTTGCAACAAAATCACCCAATTAACCTATTCCCAGGCCGATGAGGAAAAATGTTTTCATTTTGACTTGATTTTCTTGTTGCTGTAAAAGATTATTCTGTTGGTAGTGCGTCACCACTTATTTTGACTTTAATTTTCAAAGATGGTGCTTGCCAATATAACACAACAAGGTATTTGTGATAGATAGATTGGTATAATACGTATCGAACCATAAAAATAAGAACCATAAAAACTATGATTCACATATGATGTGCAGGTTTAAGTCAATGGCAGTTTCTGTGTGCAGGGTTATTTCTAGGCATCTATAGGATAAAGACGAAGGACGACGTTGATGAGACTCAAAACTAGAAATAAACCAAACCAAGAAGCCATAGTTCAATCATGGCACAGTTCAACCATTGTTACAGCAAAAAGCGTCACTATTTCAACAAGTAAAATTTTACTGTTTCAGCATGCTGTAACAACATGTAAACTTTTTGCTATATCAGCACGCTATAACAACATGTAAAATTTAGTTTGTTTTTATTCGTCTAAAAAAATTTGTTTATTGTGTTTATTTGTAGGTCAAAGGATGGACGCAAAAAAATTCATTCAAAATCATCCTTATTTTCTGATCCTCACGATCGCACAAAGTGTGGAGGAGAGCATACTTATTATAAAAAAACAAGTAGAGCAAAAACATTGTTTTATTCATTAGCCTACCTATTCTATACTAATTGGGAATTAAATATTGGTTACATGTAGGCAAATTTCCAGTGGATCCAAGCACGTAACAGTAACGACAATATGTTTAGTGGTAATTTTTCAAATGAATAAAGGAATTTTACAAGAATGAATGAATCTAGTTGCTGAAACTCTAAATTAACAAAATTAAAAGAAAAATTAAAGGAATCTAACCTGGCAGTCGCTTGAAACCATATTTCGATATAGATTTTGTAGGCGTAGTTTCCCTCACTCAGATCATGATACAACTCCTCATTGTCCTCCTCAAGTTCCTCAGATGATGATTCCTCATTCATTTTGGAGGAGTATTTAAGCTTTGGGTTGCTGTCAAGATCTCCTCTTCCTGAGAAGAAGAAATGCCATCTTTCACCAGGATCTTAGCGAGTTGTTCAGGGGTGATTTTAAGGATGGAAATTTATTTTAAAATGTAGAAACCTTGGCGAATCTTACCAATCCTTCATATTCAAACTATAAATGTTTGGCGATATTTTTGTAAAAATATTCAAATTTCTAAGGATTTTATATAGTTTTTATAAATTTTTGGCGATTTTTAAGGTAAAATAATTTTATCCTATAGAATTTGGGCGAATCATTTTTAAAATAACGAANCTATAAATGTTTGGCGATATTTTTGTAAAAATATTCAAATTTCTAAGGATTTTATATAGTTTTTATAAATTTTTGGCGATTTTTAAGGTAAAATAATTTTATCCTATAGAATTTGGGCGAATCATTTTTAAAATAACGAATCTTGTTTTTGGAAAAACCATGGAAAATTAGCCCATGAGCGAAATTTAGCCCCTAAAATCATCCATGGAGTTGTTCCAAAATGACACTCATGGTTAAATCATATTGCAAAAGGGGTTCTTACAACACCCAAATCAAAATAAAAAAAATTGAAAATCACACTTGTTGAAACACATGAAAACCTCTTCATAGTTGCAAAAATTGAAATTGTAGAAATTGAAATTGCTAGAATT
This sequence comes from Picea engelmannii, assembly GCA_009831015.1. NCBI lineage: Eukaryota > Viridiplantae > Streptophyta > Pinopsida > Pinales > Pinaceae > Picea > Picea engelmannii. The sequence goes on along the minus strand of ML788040.1, from coordinate 122,087 downwards.
GTAATTGCAGAAATTGAAATTTACACTTACGCTTGCAAGAATTGAAACACTCCCTACATGCCCTTACCCATATGTCACCTCAAATTTAGGAGCATGACTAATCACACTTGCATGAAAATTCAAACTAAACTTCAATCCATCGTGCTTCCCCGACAACGACGCCAAAATGTTAGGTGAAAATATTGTCGTTTAATTCCATTGTAGTACTTTCCCAACTATATAATTTGTCAATCCTAGGTTTGTAGGATTACGAAGCATGCACACTATATATGCAGGACTGAAGTAGAAGTAATCTAATCTAAATTGCTGAAATGAAATTAATCTAGGAAAGCATTGAAAGACTAACTAGGAAAGAAGGAAATTAATCTAGGAAAGCAATACAACATGTGAAGAGTTGGATGACAAAAGACATATGTGAGCTCACACGATATATCAATCTCAAATTATATTACAAGAGTCAAATGACAAAGCATGAAAGAATAAAAAAGATAAGAATCCCCTTCTCCCAATTACAAGACCAAATTATGAATTACATGATCTCTCATGAATAACAACATCCCATTATGAATAACATGATCTCCTAACTCCCCCCCTTAAAATGAAGAGAGAACACTCTCTTTTATACATGAGAGTCTCATAATTACAAATCCACTATTCTCTCAACTTATTCCTTCAAATCCTCCACACATATCTTGGATAAGATATGTCAACCAAATCTTCCATCATCTTCTCTGTGAGATCTCTTTCAAATCTTCAAAGTTTGAAGATGTAATTCGAATTTGAGGATAGGTGGTGAATTTTGACTTTGTTGAAATATTCAAATATGCATGCACACATCATCAAACTCATCTAACCTTGATATATAATGAGAATATGTCATTTTTTCTAATATTTAACCATAAATTCACTTATAATACTAAAATGAATACAATGGAAAATAATAAGGAGAAACCCAAATATCATTATGGAAATGGTATGATAAAAGGTTAATGGGACGATGAAATGTAATGAATAGTGAAGGAAAAGGTGGATGAAAATACAACATTTCTGAGGCCCAACAGATGTAGTAGTAGAGAGAAAAAGTCCAGATCATATATGGAGGACATCGTGAGGAATATTCATAATATCATTGCACATGGGCGACAACAGTTGATGCAGGCTATGGAAAGCCATCGAAACAATGCAGGGATCAATGGAGCTAGTGGTTCAAAGAGGAAAAAAATAGGACAAAAAGGATAAGATGAGAAGTTTGGAGTTTGTTTGAGGGAGTATCAAGATCTTAGTGTGAAATTTCATGCAGACATGTCATTCAAGGATTTTTTTACCATCAAACATCTTGAGTGGTATGAACCCCAAGTATCAGTGGACAAGAAGGTGAAGGTTCTAAGGAAAAAGGTTGATGGCGCATATGGTGAAGTATCCCAATAAACCGATGTTGAGGATTCCACATCATACCTTATTAGTGATGCTCATGATGATGAGGGTGTGCTAGCACCTAAGTATGATGAGGATTCAATGCGTTATCCTATCTACATCTTCTAGTTTGACCATTGCTTTGAGGACAAATAAAAATTTAAGGGAAGGGAAATGTTACAATAAATAAATAATATAAAGACATTGAAATAAATAAATTAATTAAATTAAACATTAATGCAATATCATCTCATATTCATATACATTATTTAATATATTATTCTCTATGGATTATAACCTGTTGTCTTGCCTACATTGGGTATTTACCTGGTGAACCGGCTTGGTTCACCACATTGGTATCAGAGTTGGTCACTCCCCCGTGTCACATCCCTTTCCCCATACTCCCCACATCCCCCCCCCCTCGTTTATTTTCCTCTCACCCACAACCCCCCTCACCCCCCACACTCCCCATGTCCTTCCCCTCACCCCACCGCCCCTGACCCTTAATAAAAATAAATAAATAAAAATCTCGTTAACATTAATTTTTATAAAAAGTTACTTTATAAAGTAACTTTTTTATTAAAGGATTGACATTTTTTTTTTTTAAGGGACATATGAATTCTAGTCAAAATTACAGAAGAATACTCACCCCCGAACACCAGAAGGATGTCGAAATTAAAAACTCAAGTGGAAAAAATAGACCAGGAATGTAAAAGCATTAGGAAATCACTCAAAACATCAATACAAAAAACTCACGATGAGTTACTAGAAGAAATAAGGCTCAACAATGAGGCACTCAAACAAAAGTTGACCCATAATATTAAAGAAAAAATTTCAATGGAGGTCAGAATCAAATTACAAAAAGGCATGGATAATCTAAAACAAGATCTTAAAGACAACATTTTTCAAGAACTTGGGGTTAACCTACAACGAGGTTTGGAAAACTTCAAACAAGAAATAAATGATGATTTGCAACAAACTCTGGTTGTGATGACACAACATCAGGAAGAAAAGATTAATGAGGTTTTAAATTTAATAAAAGGCCAAGGGAACCAACAAGCCACCCAACCACAACCACGTGACTAAAGCACATCTAACACATCACCACCACCACCACCGCCACCACCTCCCTACAATTCAAATTCCCAACCTATATCACAACATCAACCCTTAATAATTTATCCTCTCAAAGCCAAAATTGAACTATCAAAATACAATGGAGGCGATAACCAATGAGTGGCTTGGTTCAACAAAACTAAAGAATATTTCCATATATATAATATTACAACCGATGAAGAAAAGGTCAAATACGCATCCATGTACCTCTAAGGAACTACATACAATTGGTATCTATGGTGGAAAGGAAGAATTCAGTCATATAATAGGAATTCTTTCAAAAATATTTTTCTTAAAAGATTCCAGGGCATCTCAGAATTTTTTGTTTTCTCAAAACTCACTAGATTACAACAAAAAGGAAGCAAAGATGAATTTACGGATCAATGGGAAGCTCTCGCCACCCGAGTATTTGGAATATCTGATGATCAATTACTCCAGTCTTACATAGGTGGTCTCAAACCACATATCCAAGATGAATTAAGATTACATGAGGTTACTACGGTAGAAATAGCAATACGCAAGACAAAAGCCGCAGAAGAAAAACTAGAAGGCCAATCAAGATTCAACAAAGTTTACTCAAGAAGGAGTGTCCCTCGAACCACAAGAAATGACAAATACATACCACCCAATCTACGTGAAGATAGAAGAATAAGTTTAGAGTCCCAAAGGATAAAACAAGGAAAATGTAAACAATGTGGAGAGAAAGGGGACCCTAGACATAAGTGCCAAATTGAAAATAATTCAAAAAAATTGTACTCTTATGAAGCAAAAAAAGACGATGAATCAGACTTAGCAGAATCAATAAATGAAGAAATGACAAATTTCCAAAATGACACTTCATATCTCATAGAGGACAACACACAAAGAATATCGCTCGTAGCCATCACATGCATTACCCAACCACAAACTCTTAAATTAAAAGGACATATAACAAATGATAATGTCATAGTACTGATCGACACTGGAAGTAACCACAATTTCATCGATATCAATATTGCAAGGAAACTCAAATTATTTGTATATCCAGTCCCAGACATGAAAGTAATGGTTGCAGACGGAATTTTTTTTGGAAATGTCGGAAAATGCCATAAGGTGAAACTCCAAATCCAAGATTTCAATTTGGAATCAGAACTCTACACCATCCCTCTAGGAGGAGTAGATGTGGTTTTAGGAGTCCAATGGTTACAAACCTTGGGTACATACTCAACCAATCACCAGGAAAATTTCATCCAATTCAAGTGACAAGGGAAAAGTTATAAATGATATGCTTTTCAGCCTCCACAAACATTGGTTGTGTCGTCACAACAAATGGAAAAAATGATCCAAAAAGGAGCAACTACATACTTCATCCAATGCCACAACATAGAAATACAAGAACTAGAATAGGATGACTCCAGAACATCAGACGTCCAATATCTAATTCAAAAACACAAGAAGGTATTTCAAGACCTTCCCATGGAGTTATTGCCTCAAATAAGAATTAAACATATAATTGAATTTAAACCAGGATCAAGCCCATTCAAGGTTAGACCATACAGATACCCTCATCACCACAAAACATAGATACAAAGATTAGTCCAAGACCTATTAAAATGTGGTGTCATCATGAAAAGAATAAGTCCAGATGTAGCTCTAGTAGTGCTAGTTCGAAAGAAAGATGGATCTTTCAGATTATACATAGATTACCGAGGGCTAAAAAAAAAACAATTAAAAGCAAATTTCCCATCCCATTTATTAAAGAAATGTTGGATGAACTTCATGGAGCAAGATATTTTTCAAAACTTGATTTAAGATCTGGGTACTATCAGATTAGAGTTAGACTAGAAGATGTAGCCAATACTGTCTTCTAGACACACAAAGAACACTACGAATTCAAGGTGATGCCTTTTGGGCTAACTAATTCCCCCACCACCTTCCAAGAGACATTGAATGAATTATTTCACCCATACTTATAGAAACATGTCTTAGTTTTCTTCGACGATATCTTAGTGTACAATAAAACATGGGAGGAACATATGAATCATTTGGGACAAGTGTTATCTCTTCTGGAGGAAAATCAATTCTATGCCAAAATGTCAAAATGTACATTTGGCAAGGAGGAAGTAGAGTACCTTGGTCACATCATATCCAAAGAAGGAGTCTAGGTAGACCCCAAGAAAATCATGGCAATCACGTAATGGCCTAAACCCAAAAGAATATCAAAGTTAAGAGGATTTCTAGGATTGACAGGATACTATTGAAGATTTGTCAAGAATTATGCTCATTTAACCTCCCCCCTAACAAATCTCCTTAAGAAAAACTCCTTCCAATGGAATTTGGAAGCACCAAAATGTTTAGAAAACTTAAATTTTTTTTATGTCCATGACCTCGGTATTAGAAACACCTGACTTCTCCAAACCTTTCATCATCGAGTGTGATGCATCGGGTTTTGGAATTGGAGAAATATTGATGCAAGATGGGCACCCGATAGCTTTTGAGAGAAGGAAATTAAATAAAACATAATGCTTATAATCCACTTACAATAAGGAAATGTGTTCCATCATGCATGCATTAACAAAATGGTGCCAATATATATTGGGAAGTAAGTTCTTGATACACACAGATCATAACAATCTCCAGTACTTGTTACAACAAAAAACATTGTCAACCGAACAACAAAAGTGGGTAGAGAAAATTGCCACGTTTGATATGGAAATTCTACATAAAAGAGGAAAAGACAACATTGCGATTGATGCCCTATCACGAAAATATGAAGAAACACAAGTTTTTGCAATATCAATAGCCATTCTAGAATGGTTGGATGAAATTCGAACCGAGTATGCAAAAAACCCAAAGACTTGATCTATAATCAACAATTTAAATCAACACCCTAAGTTCAAATGGAAGAACGCCATCTTATGGTATAAAGAGAGAATCTACTTAAATACCAACTCAAGATTTAAAGCCAAGTTTCTTTAAGAATATCATGATTGCCTAGCTACTAGGATTTTTCAAAACATATTATAATGCACGAAGATATTTTTTTTGGCTATCCATGGCGGTGAAATAGGTGGTTTTCTCTAGCATACAGAGACCTTACACAGACTTCTAATGGAGAATGGAGGGTTCCAACAATACCAGAAACCGCCCCAACCATTGTACTCCGAGTTAGAGAGTGTATCTAGAGAAGAAAAGCCAAAGGGGATAGGGAACAGAGTTCGGGTCTTGAGAAAAGTAACCTGAGATGATGAATCGACTCTGCATCGACTGCAGTAATATATAGGAAAGAGTACTTATTCTTGGGCATGCCTCCATTTTCCTACCCACCCACAAGACCCCACCTGGGAAATGAATTGATTAATGCCACGTTCACTCTGCTAACCCCATGTCATTTTTTGGGGGGGGACATCGCACTGTATCCACTATTACCAAAAAAACATTATTGACGCTGGAACCAAGGTAATCTGCCAAGTAACACCACGTTGATTTTGAAACCTGGAAAGAGTGAATATGTTCCCTAGCACTGTCCATTTGGAATTTGCATGCAAAGTACGTTTGACATTTGCATGCAAAGTACGTGTAAATGGTCACGACGGGCTCAGAAACAGTGCCATCCTCCATCAGATTACTTTTCTCAAGACCTGAACTCTGTTCCCTATATCCTTTGGCTTTTCTTACTTAGATACACTCTCTAACTCAGAGTACAATGGTTGCGGCGGTTTCTGGTATTGCTGGAACCCTCCATTCTCGATGCAGCCCTGTGTTGCTGCTCAACTGTATTGGATGTCGCAAGAACCACCCTTCGAATAAATGTTGCGTGTCGCTCAGAAGCATTGCAATGGATAGGTGAATTGTTGTTGCGTTTGTACAATGAATATTATGAATGGAGTGGAAGATTTAAGGAGATGTGATGGGCGATTTATCATCATAGAAATAGTGTGCAGTAAGGAGTATTCATTTGGTTCCGCTTTCGATCACTATTTTGGGAGGATTCCAGGTTGATCTGCGGAAAAGTGAGAGCTATCAAGCACGATAGAACTATATTAATAAGCCGTTTATGTTGTAAATATACATACAGTCCCAATGTTTCCCTAATGTGTACAAATTCCACTGCTGTAATGTGTTAGCTGTTTAATCTATCTATTTTAAAGCAGAGTTTTAGCTTTTTTGTTACAATACTAAATATAGAGAAGAAACCTATGAACGAACGACTCGTTTTGAGAAAACTCCTCCATCCTAGGTAATGAATGTGTATGTCTTGTTAAGCCGAAAGGCTTACACCTATTGTTGATGGGCAGATATAATAGGGGTTTAGTGCTTAATAAGTTTTTTATGGACATGATTAAATATGGCTGGAATATTCTTAGTAGTCACACAAAATAAATGGCTGTGATTTCAATCATTAACTTTCTAGCTATTATAAAGATCTCTGTTTATGTGTTTACTTTTTTACATTTACCTAATCATATTTAAAAATTACTTTGATAGCTAACTGATTGCCAAGTAAGTGATTAACAGAAATTAAAATATTAACACCAGATAAATGAAACTCAACCATTTATTTGTTAATCAATAATAAAATTTAATAAATTCTTTATCAGCCATATCTTTAGGCGTTCTCCAGCTGCTGTATTAAACCCTAATTTGATAGCTATGCATTGAAGATGCTGGCATATTCTTAGTCGTCCTCCAAAATCAATGGATCAGATTTATTATTCATAACTTTCTTGCATTTATCAAGGCATCTGTTAACATGTTTACTTTTTAACATTTACCTAATCACATTAAAAACTTACTGTAAGGATATGTAATTGCCACGTTCCATTTATCACCTAATGCAACCAAACATTTCATATTATCACAAAAAATTACCACAAATATTATATATTGAAAACACATATTCTTAGTATATTAAAAGCACGCATTCTGAACTGCTACCTTTCGACCTTCTCAGCCGCGGGTTAATGGCTGTGCTAGTATATACACATTTGATCCTAAACACTACGTTACAGTGAAACATAACAACCATTAGAATTGATCTTCGGATTTCGAAGACATAACAACCATTAGAATTGATCTTCGGATTTCTAAGCACATATTTATTTTAATTTGTTAAACATATATGGCAGTAATGCATTCTCAAATATCTATTAATTTAGTTTGTGTTTGAGACTTCCAATATCAAAAAAATACTTATATGGCAGTAATGCTTCTCGAATATCTATTAATTTAGTTTGTGTTTGAGACTTCCAAGATATAAAAAAAAAAAATATACTTTATGGTACATTAACATTTTAAACATAGTATGCATATGGAAATCTTCCATGGTCCTTTTTAAATTGTCCAATCGAACATAAGGTATAATTTAAAAGAATTTTTATAAAAAATGAAATATAAAAAATGAAGATAAGGTATAATTGAAGATAGGGTATAATTTTTTTTTATAAAAAATGAAATATAAAAATAAATTAAATTCCTGGGTGACCGCTATTGACAGGCCTCTGCATCATATTCCAAGAAGTATCAATTTTTTTCACTGTAGAAGATTTGCTGCTAATTTAGAATAATCTATTACTAGGTTTCCCTTAGAATAGTCAAATTTTCACTGGAGCAGAGTTGCTGTTAATTTAAGAATAATCCAATACTCGATTTCCCTTTGCGGCAGGGACATCGCTACCACAGTAGCACTGGTTAAATTCAACATCAAGTTACACTATCAAAATAATGAAGACTAAAATTTGTTTGACATTGTAGTGCAGACTAAACATCAAAGCCATTAACTGAAATTGCACTAATTCTCATGCCATTCAATGTCACTCAAAGAGCTCGAACGTGCATTGTGTTATAATTTCAGAGGGTATAGGTGGGATGGAGACTTTTGAAATGAAGTTTGGCCCATTTTTGCTCTTTTCTTTCATTTGGATCCTGCAACCTCTGGTCTCTTTTTCGATACAAATGCATGTCCATAGTCCCCATTCAAAATCGTTCAAACTCTACTAAGAAAGAAAAAAATGAATGAACTAATTAGCAAGTCCCCTAATGCATAACTCTCTTTTGATGGCAGTATTTTAACTAGCACAGTCGCTAACTCGCGGCTGGTAAAAGCCGAAAGATTTACGGTTGATAAAAAAAAACTCTCTTGTTAAAAAAAAATCTGGAGGTAGATAATGAATCATTTAAACGTGGTAATCATATCATGTTACGGTAATTTCTTAATATGATTAGGTAAATGTTACAAAGTAAACAGGTTAACGGATGCATTTATAAATGCAAAGAAGTTATCAACAATAAATCTGACTCATTGATTTTGGAGGACGACTAAGAATATGCTAGCGTCTTCAATGCATAACCATCAGATTAGAATTTAAGATTAAAAGATCATTAATTGTGCCCATCTCCAATAGGTATAAGCCTTTCGACATAAATATTAGACTTTTAAAACTTTTTTGGTTGGTTTTTGATTTTATTAGCAGGGAAGAATTCATAAAACTGCAGATATCAGTTGTTGAGATTGTATATTTTAAATAGATTAAAGGTTTTTTAAGTCTTGGATCTGGATCCATCCACACATTCAAAACTACAATTCAAACAATGAAAATTTGCAATTTTTATTAAATTACAAAATTTACTAAAAAAAAAAAGGTTAACGTTTAAACTTAAACTTGTCCATTTTAATCAGCAAGAACAACGCAAACATGCAACAAGTATCAGAAAGAAAATATAGTTTTTTTTATATCTCTGAGCAAGAGATGTTGATGAAAGTGCACAAAGGTCTAATAGCTCCAGGAATAAACTGTTCCACATAGGTCATTACAACAATGATAAACCATCTGAGATGAGTAAAATACATGGATAAACATGATCATGTATAAAATAAATGGCAAGGAATTGCAATAATGAGTAAACTGAGGTCGGCGAAGAGTGTATGTAGGTGGCCTTTGTATATTGAAATCTTGCATCCATGTCTCTTCCAAATAATGTTCTGGGGATGACTCTGGTGATCCAAAAATCCATGAATAAAGCATTAAAACTCCTTCCTGTGAACCGCATACCACGCTTTTTTTCCATGCTTTGTCAATCACTAAAAGCAGTTCACCTTCTGAAATTTAGATGGGACATGGACCTTATTTTTAAGCAAACTGAAAATAGAAAGCATCCCATCACTACTTGCTCCAAGGAGATGTGACAATGTCTTTGAAGATGAGATAATGAACTTGTAACCTAAAAAAGTAAAGCATGTAACTTAGAAAAACAACTGCACGGTGAGCGGGTGGGGTTATTTTCTCTCCATGGGACATATTTGAACAACCTTTTCTTGGAGTTTGTCCATAATATCTAATAACTAGGCGGAAGCCTACACTCTTTACAAAGGTCTCAATATAGCAAAAAGCCAAGGCATTGAAGAGTTGATTATCAATGGAGATTCTTGGGTCATTCTTAACCATTTCAGAACATGATCCCTATCAGATGATATGAATATAAAAAACAAACATAATTATTAGAACATTGTCGGGGGCGGGCATTTCAAACTCTGCAATGTTTTCATGTTCCTAAAAACAATAATACTGAGGTCGATTTCTTTGCTAATTTGGTTACTTAGAACTCCCTTGGCACTTTACGAATTGATGGTCGGGTTGTTCAACATTTTATCCCCTAATGTGAGTGGTGATGGATAGACCCACAAAAACATTGTCCCATAGGAGGGACCCACCATTTAAGGAAATTGTGAAGATCAAAAGTCGAACCACATGAAGCATTTGGCTAAGGATAGGAATGTTGGGTGATATCAAATATTGGTGCACATTTTGGCTAGTGAGGAGGACAAGGGGGCTGCACTATCCTTCTAATGCATGCATCTCCAGACCTTGACGGACCCTCTCACAAGCACACTTCAATGGCTACTCTCTCACGACCAGTATCACCGATGTCTTTTGCGAGTGAGTTAATGGATTTGGTACGCCTTCATACTCCTTGGTCGTCACCATTCCCTCAATGTTACTCATCCACTGCCTGTAATGATGGAATTGTTTGGCTAGAGTCTTGTCGCACGCTTGAAGATCTCTTTGGTGGTCGGGGGGTATGTTGTGGTTCATTCATCGACCAGGGTGACGACCCATCATCCATCGTCATGCCATTACAGAGGATCTTAGCAACAAGAAGTGTATTATGAATTAGGGTTATGGAGAATAGGATGTCTCTTTAACTCCAGTGTTCCTATAGTAGCCGAATAATTTTAACATCAAATAATTAATCAAACAAAACAGTAACTGCTACTTGATTTCAGAAAATTCAATAATTCCTTTTTTTTTTAGCACATATGCAAGTTAAATTTAACAACGGATATTAATTTTATAACATAATAAAACAAATACATAATTTTAAATACCTGGGTCTCATGCTAACCCTCCATTTTCCGCTTGTCCTGTTGACCTTCCTGCTGTTGCCTTGCCCAGCTCGAATCCATAGACCAACTCTGCCCAAAACCGAGTATCCACCCTGCCAACTAGGACAACTACCTAGCTCCAGGATACCATATGGATATCCTGGCCCACGTGCCCAAAACCCCCAGCAAACCGGTGCCCCCTGAACTAATCCTCTCGACTCCAGAACTTAACTCTCCTCTCTGCAAATCCAAGAGAGCCCCAAAGAAAAATAATAATCCCGTAGAATGATCCCCCTTCTTCCTTCGTAAACCTCCCCTCATATTGCCCCTTCACCGGCTTTCCCCTCCTTCATTACTTTCCTTATCCATTTATTAATTATCTTATCCTTTCGTACTTAATGCCCCTTATCCCATTATTCATGTTCCTTATCCCCTTTATTTATTATCTTATCTTATATTTAATGTCCTATCCCTTCTCGAATACGTAAGCTTTAATTTAACAATATAATTTATTAACGCCCTTTAATTCTTTACTTAATTAATTAATGAGTTAATTAATAATTAATTAATCCTTGACAATCATGAACAAGTAATTAATAATAATTAATTAGTTAAAGTTATTTAAGAAATAATTATTGTTTAGCTAACTTTTAGGACAGTT
>ML788040.1:84693-101393 GCA_009831015.1 Picea engelmannii | reverse complement strand
TGCCAACCCACTCTTTTCTAATGCAGATGGTGAAATGAAACTATCTGTCGCACCAGAATCAAACAAAATCTTAACATTGATATGATTTAGCGTACCTGATGACTCCACCACCGTGGATTGATGTTCGGCCTGGCAATTATTAACCGTTGCGTAAATCTGGTGGTTGCTACTTGCTCTCCCCATCGGTGCCTTTCCTTATCTAGGCACGAACGCTGATTGTAACTCTGGGCAGTCACGTTGGTAATGGGGTCCTCCGCACCCCCAACAGGTAACACGAGATTGAACTTGTGCACGGTTATGTGACTGTCTTTGAAATGAGTTCCTTCCCCTGGAACCCCTGCCCCTACTCGTTGTTCCCTGAGATGGTTTTGGACCTGTCTGCGCGGTTGGCGATGAACGAGATGTTGCACTCGTTGCCATTGAAATCCCTGTAGCTACTATCGTTGGCGCGACTCTGTTACCATATGGCGGTGGCCTTGAGCCCCCTCCCCTAGGAAATGTCCTCGAGGCCTTCCCTACGAATCCAGGATGATGCGGAAATGTCGGTCTTGTAACCCTGGTTAAGTTCATGTGTTTCTCCGCATAACGCGCATTTTCCACCGCTTCTGCTACTGAAGACGGTTTCCACATCCACACCATAGCTCTTATATTAGGGTTCAATCCATAGACGAAGCGCTCTGCCTGTCGTTGGTCATTGTGCATATACAAAACATATTTGACTAGTTCCATAAATCTGATCTCATATTCTTCTACAGTTTTGTTTCCCTTTACTAAGGCATGAAATGCCCCTACTTGTTGTTCCTCGTAGTATGCTGGTAGATATTTCCTTCGGAACCTCTCCTCGAAAAGTTCCCAAGATACTGTGTCTGGGGTAAGGTGCAATTGTCTTTCTAGGTTGCCCCACCAGTTCAAGGCGTTGTCTCTTAACTGAAAAATGGCAATCTTTTCCTTTGAGTTGGACGCATAGTCCCTTAAGGAAAAACACCTTGTCATGCCTTCCAACCATGCTTCCATGCGTTCATTGGCGCGACCCCCGAAAAACTCCGGAAGTTTGATATTCTGCAATTCTCGCATGATGTCTTCGGGTGGAGGTCCTCCCCCTGAATCCCTTGACGCTTCTGGATTACCCGTTCCAGACAGTGGGGGTTCCACTTCAGTCCCTGCCAGTTGTCGCCCTTTTAAAGTCTCATTAATGGCTAACGAGTGCAGTATGAGGGCTAGTTCGGGCGATGGTGGTGGTGGCATTGGCGGTGTTGGTAGTGCTTGCGACGACGCTCCCCTGCCTCGACTCCCTCGAGTCCTGACCATCCTGCATGCTTTAACCTGCATCAACCAAAGTTGTCAGGGTGAGTTCCAAGATGTTTCAAATTGGTGCTACTCAAACTAGAAACAGGGTTAGGCGTAAGTTTTCTTTACTTGTCTATAAACAGACATTACTCCTTTAGGGGATTGGCTAGGTTAGGATTAGGATTAAGCATCTAAGCTTGATTTCTTCGCCCCTATATAAAAAAACTATTGGTTCCCTTGCCCTGTAGCTACACTAGCCTTGCGCCATACTCGCCACTTCCTATGCTTACTCTCCTAGTGCATATGCCACCTCCTTCCCGCTTGTCCTAGTCTAAGCCCTTTTAACTTTTCGCTTATAACTAAATATCCTTTGACGCTTGACTCGAGAGATTTTCCTTGGCACGTAGTGTTGGCGTTGTCGATTGCTGCATTGATATTTAGTGTTGACTTTGACTGGTGGAATGGAGTGGAGGGACTTGGTGCTTGGCTCGATGAGTTGTGTGTACAGTCTCGTGAACCTGATGCTTGGACAATCAGAGTTTATACTTCGGGATACAAAGATTACTAGCGCTAAATAAGCCTTTGCTTTGATTTCCGGTGCATTCACTAATTATGATTCAACTTGGTTAGCTGGCTCCAGATCTCTAGGTTAGGTAATAAGTCAGTTAGTCTTAATCTTCATACTGTATCTTCCTGATAAAAATACCACTCGTATCCCAATAGTGTTACCATTCATCTAAATAAGTAAAAGAATTTACTTGTAAAGACTTATGAGGGCGCATTGGCGTTAGTGTTCTTCTTAAGACGCTTCCCTTGGTGGGGGTCTTGGGTTCAAAACCCATGGACTCTCTAACATTTTAATTTAAATAAATTAATGATAATTACTTTTAATTAATTTTCTACTTATATTTAAATATATGTATGTATATTATATTATTGTTAATAATTAATAAATTTAATATATGTATGTATATTATATTATATATATATATATATATATTTAATAAATAAATAATAAAAAAAATTAACGATTTTAAAGCCTTGAAATTTAAATTTAGTAAAACAAAAATTAAAAAAAAGTTAATTTAAATAAATAATAAAAATAAAATAAAATATAAAATTAATAAAATAAATAAAAACATAAAAAAAATTAAAAATCAAATCAGGCACGCATGAAGCCCACGTGCCCGCTTCCTCCAAAATAACCCTGCACCTATCTCTCCCAACTCTAAATGCATCATTCACTTCCGCGTCCTTCCTCTGCCGCCTCTCCACTTTGCTCTGTCCCTCTCGGTAGGCTCAATGCCCATCTCAGAGCACTGGTGCTTGGGCGATGGATTCTGTGTAGTGGAGAAATATGAAGTTTGAGAGGAAACCCACATCCAGTGTACACCTATTTCGCCTTCAAAGTTCAAAATAAGGCCTTGGGAGAGACAACAGGTGAGTTGGGTTTCTGTTAATTCGCTGTTTCAGCTCTTGAGAGCGTGTAATCTCATGAAATATATGTAAAATGAAATATATGCGAAGTGATCATTCACTTCATCCAAAGCAGCATACCGTAATTTTTCAGCGATGGCATTTGGTCGTATATAGCTTTTTTTGGAATTAGGTCTAACTTCTTAGGTAAACTGTAAGTCAAAAATTTCAATGAATGCAACGGTATATTCATTGTTTGAAGCTACTCTGAATTGAATTAGGCCGAAATGTTCTTATTCTTAGGACCTTTAGAATGGTCATGGACCATATTCCACTTATGTTCTGTAATAGCATTCTCTGCATAATGTTGGATAAGGTTGCTGCATCTGTTAAATCAAGCAGATTCCACAGATTTTAGCCATCCATGTTCAACATTTTTAAAATGCACTACCTGTTACCCAACTAAGCTTTTAACGTCTCTCTGCTTACCTTGTCATAGTTCAGAGGAAACTATAGGTACATGGCCTTGCATGAGATACCAGAAGGTAGGTGACAACAGGGCTGGGCTCCGGGGAAGGATTGTTGCTGCGACTAGGAACATGCCCTGTCAAAAAGCAGAGTCAGGGGAAGAATGGCCAAGGGCCCTACAGGTAATAGAATTGGGCGATGTGGATGGGCAGACTCAGGCAAAATGACGAATGGGCACTCCGACGTAGTTCAGTGGAGGGCTGGGTAGTGTTAATCAAGTGGAATCAATATATATAAGAATAATGGAGCTATGAGTTTAGAAGTGGTCGGCTGTGAGGCGAGGGAGTAACTTGTCTGGTCTTGCGGTGCATTCACTCCCATTACGAGAATTAAATGACGCCCGCCCAATGGGTCTACATCCATCCCTGAATGTCGTCGGGTACTGTTCACTTCCCCGCCATTCTTGTAACTGTCACCTGTAATCCGCGCAGGTGTGTCCGCACTCCCCTGAGTGGACGAGAAAGAAAGGATTCCTCTTTGGCTACCTCGAATACGTGTGGGGTGAGTTATTTATCCATATCTACTGAGCAGAAAGGGCAGGCACATTGATGAAATAGCAAGCGGAATGAAAGGCGATACAAGGAGGGGAAGATGGATCAACTAACTATTCTCGGATCAACATCTCTGATTGACAGGGCCCACCAACCACTCTTCGCTGTAGCTTAGATCTTGCTTCTGATGCTGATAAGGTAAGTTAATTGAGCCAGCCAGCCAGTCTCTAAAGGTGAGTTAATACGTAAGCCAGGTGGTGAGTTGGTAGCAGTGGGTCGGTGATTCTTTCCTTGGCACGAGTGATTCTTTCCATCCAACGGGATACTCTTTCCATCTAGCTAACGAAGGAAGGCAATAAATACCCCCATGGGACTGATACAAGAGTCTTTCCTTCAGTAAGGTCGGGTCCTTAATGAATTACAAGCTTCCTAGGTTACCCACCTAACGATGAGTGGGATTCGACCTCCTGCCCCATCTCCTGCAGTATTGTCACAGGAAATAAATAGCATCCACACAAAGCATGAAATGGTGGTAATTTTGGCAATGTTTTCCATTCTGGTGGCTCCGTCGATGGTAATTGGTGGCAGCTGCTATGGCTGCAAATGGCGCAAGAAAAGAAATGTATCCTCATCCCTTAAAAATGCAGCATATGATCTGCAGTACAACGTATTCAACACTCTAGGTAACTCTAAAGTTGCACCCAATTTTCCTCTGCATCTGCCATTTATAGTTTATTGTTTCCAATTAGGTCGACTTTCATCTTGGCCTGATGTCAATGTACCTTTACAGAGCTTTGGGCTTATGCCAGACATGAATAATGAATGTAATCGCATTTGTATACTGTGCAAAAATAATATTTCATTAAGCTCTATCATGATTCACAATGAATATGCTAGATCGCTAGAGGCTAAACGATGGTGAAGTGGCTTTGGAAAGTGATCCAAAATCTCGTTACTAATTGTTGAGATATCTCGTAAGATGCATTATAGCTAAAGTCTTTTTTTATTTAACCAGTGAAAAGAAAATTACATAGCGGTAGTAAAGTGGCTAAGATTTATCCTATCCTAGACTGAAATAGAAGTTATGAGGTCTTCTCTATACCAAACTGTTATCTGGAATTTCACTCGATAAATTTGGTTTTAAGCCTTTTTCGAGATCAAAGAGCTAAGTTATTGCTATTGGAATAAATAGTGGGAGATATGATATTATCTACTTTTTTCAATTCTCTGCTTAGGAGCTGAATGGGACGAGATAGAAATTCTCTGGTTGAGTTTGATAGACAAGAGCTTGTACTTCTAGTTTGTATTTTCAAGGCTTTTCGCTTGGATAAGCTAGAATGGTTTTTTTTTTAGAATTTTAGCATGCATGTCTTGTTCAACTTCTTTTAAACCAAAAGTGTTATGGGGTCTTCTCTTTACAGAACTCCCACTCCGGGAATTTTATGTAAGTTTTAAAGGGTTAAATTACTGTTATTGGAACACATTGGGGGAATTATGGCATTTACTGTTATATCAATTCTAAGTTTAAGAGCTTGTAACAACCCTAGTAGTATTCATATTTCACTTGTTTTACTTTGGTAATTTTTTTTTTTACATTTTCAATTCGTATTGTTTATATATATTTAGATTTGTTTATATATAATCAAAATAATAGTGCTTTTGGTTTGCAGGTTGGGCGGAGCTGGGAATTTGGCCCTTAAGGCTCCAGATTGTGAACGAGGCGCTCTGATACCATGTGTAGTAGCCGAATAATTTTAACGTCAAATAATTAATCAAACAAAACAGTAACTGCTACTTGATTTCAGAAAATTCAATAATTCCTTTTTTTTTTAGCACATACACAAGTTAAATTTAACAACGAATATTAATTTTATAATAGAATAAAACAAATACATAATTTTAAATACCTGGGTCTGATGCCATCCCTCCATTTTCCGCTTGTCCTGTTAACCTTCCTGCTGTTGCCTTGCCCAACTCGAATCCACAGACCAACTCTGCCCAAAACCGAGTATCCACCCTGTCAACTAGGACAACTACCTAGCTCTAGGATACCATATGGATATCCTGGCCCCCGTGCCCAAAACCCCCAGCAAACCGGTGCCCCCTGAACTAATCCTCCCGACTCCAAAACTCAACTCTCCTCTCTGCAAATCCAAGAGAGCCCCAAAGAAAAATAATAATCCCGTAGAATGATCCCCCTTTTTCCTTCGTAAACCTCCCCTCATATTGCCCCTTCACCGACTTTCCCCTCCTTCATTACTTTCCTTATCCATTTATTAATTATCTTATCCTTTCGTACTTAATGCCCCTTATCCCATTATTCATGTTCCTTATCCCCTTTATTTATTATCTTATCTTATATTTAATGTCCTATCCCTTCCCGAATATGTAAGCTTTAATTTAACAATATAATTTATTAACCCCCTTTAATTCTTTACTTAATTAATTAACGAGTTAATTAATAGTTAATTAATCCTTGACAATCATGAACAAGTAATTAATAATAATTAATTAGTTAAAGTTATTTAAGAAATAATTATTGTTTAGCTAACTTTTAGGATAGTTAGATAATTAAATTAATTATTATTAATAATCCTATACATCTATTTAAGAAGGGTCGTTACAGTTCCAAGTTACATTTCCCATTGATCGTTTGAGGAAAGAGCCTTTCTCAGAAGCAGTCCAGGCAGGTGTTCGAGCAGGCAACATGGCTAACAGGAGGTCAGGCATAGCACGATGGTGTCAAGAGCTCCAGGACGAGGAGCATGACGCTATGGTTAATCTGGTTAATTCACTTCAAATGAACATGCAGAATGCCTCAGTTCAGTGGCACACTGCAATGGAGCTGCTAATTTCACAGAGGCGGAGAATTCAACAACTATGGGATGAAGTGGATGCCATTCACATAGAGGTAGTGGAACTTCGCTCCAAACCTGTTCCAGTTAGGAAATCTCGGATGAGGCTTCGTCTCCAACTCCTCCCGGGCATATTCCATACCTCAATTCGCCACTGGAATCCACAAAAAATCCACAAAAGAAGCTCACGATGGAACTCCATTAGACAAAGCTTAAACAATATGCTCTATTTTTGTATTTTGATACTTGGTATATTCTATAGAAGGTACATTAGACTCGTTGTAAGTCAATTTCAGGGCTAGTAGTTTGGACATTTTCAGCTAGGGAAACAATTTAGCCTGATTTTGAATCATGTAATGACTCTATGTGGCTAGAACACAGTTTTTTGAATAAAAAATTTACCACCAAATTTTGAATAAAAACTACTAATGGCGAGCCAAAAGCATGTCATCCAAAATCAAATTCTTTTAATGTATCATTTTATATGGCTCAAAGATTTGAGAATATTCTATTTTTTGTATTTCTAACAATTTTCTGTTCTTTAAATTATATTTTTGAATACATAAATGGATTCAACATCCTGAAATCCCCTCAAATTATACATACTCAATCAATCAAATCTACACTTCCAACAATTTTTTTGCTGGATTTTGAACAATTTTAATAATAAAAAAACAAACAAACAGCATGACCAAAAATTTGTGCCATGGCTCCAACAATGCAACAATGCAGTTTGATCATCACCTTGATCTAATGCACCTTCCATACTTTATATCCTGACCATACACCATTTCCAAGCAACAAGGTTCCAATTCATTACATTCACCAAAGTATTATCATGGAGGTAAGACATCTCAAACGTGCATGCCAGGATTTCCATTAAACCATGGACTGAGGTGAACCATCTCCTCAGGCCCATGGCATCCCTAGTTTCATCCGGTGTATACAGTTCTTCTCTACCATTTGGTAGCCGTTCTTTTTATCTGAATGATTGTATTGCTTATTGTGTTCCATAGTGTAGTGTATTGAGAGTACCAACATGGGATGCTCATATGCATAATCAATTATTGGTGAAATGTCTTTTTGATTTTTTAAATAGATTTAACACTTTCAAAAACCACTTGGAACCTGTAATCTTACTAATAAAATCAATAATTCTATTTATGAATTTTTAGATTTTGAACAAAACTTTTATTAAAAAAGATAAAAACTAGTTTATCATAAGATTAAAAGTGTGTAAGTTTTTTACTTTTCAACAACTATCACGGGAATCTAATAACGAAATTGTCGACCACATTTCAATTTCCATAAAAAAAAAAAAAAAATCTAAAACATCCAATCTTAACCACTAAAACCTGCAATTTTTTAAATTTTGTTCAAAATTTAGAACAAAACTAATGTGAAATTTTTTCCATAGAAAGGTACTATGTAAAAAAACCTAGAACGTTTACGTCTCCGAGCAACAAAAACTACCTTCCTATGCAATGCTTGGCATGCCTTTTATACACAACTATATAGAAACTGGTGCATTAAATTTATCATTTTTTTCTTATGTATTTGTGCCAGCAGGAATCGATCAAGTGCCCACCAGCTAATCATTATGGTCGATGGAACGTATGTATTTGTGCCAGCAAGAATCAATCAAGTGCACACTAACTACTCATTATGGTAGATGGAACGTCATCGGTTGATTTGCAATATTACCATTGGGGCAAATTTTCTCATTAGCCCCTTTAAAGATCTGAAACAATCCAGAGTTAAAGGGAAAGTATGTCACTTTTTTTATGTAGAAAATTGCACTAATTATATTAAGATATAGTTTTTCAGATATTACAGACTTTTTAATATGTCTATTTACATTGATCTTTACATTCTCTTTAGCTCTTCAGGGAACTGATCCAGAGCTTCCATTAAAAAAAACAGTATAGTTTTAAATATAATATGACTCCTCAAGCTAACAAGACAGCTCAAGAACTTTGAAACCAGTAAAATGATACCAAGATGGACACAGAATTCAGTTAAAAAATATCAAAGTGCTGGACAGTTCCAGCAGTTTCTCCATCTCAGGAATAATAAAAAAGTGTTCCACTCACTGCCAACAGGGCTTTTTTTGATAACCTGTTTGCTTCCATATTTGTCTCTCTGTAGATATGCTGAAAATGAATAGCCCTGAAAGTAGAAACCAATTCACTGGTTTTTCTTTTCCAACCTTCAATGTTAATAGTCCGAAGGTTTACTTTTTTTTTAACCCATCAATTATTACTTTTGAATTGCCTAGTAAGTAAATGTCCAGAATATTCAAATGCTTAGCAATAAAAAGTGAAGCCCACGCGACCATCAGCTCTGCTTTGGTGTTTGTTCGTGCCTCACAGTTGAAATACTATCTATATTCCATCGAAACACTAGATTTTACAACACCTCCTACCCTACAAATAGAGCCACCTGCCTCCAAAGCTCCATCAAAGAATGCCACCATTAATCATGTTTATAGAATTCACTCTTAAATTCTGCACTTATGAGACAATGGATACATTCCTAAGGGCACCAAAAGCCTTGTGCACAATCTTCCTTGCTAATGAGATCTGACCTTCAAAGAGAAGTTTATTACGATCCAGCCGTATGTGCCAGCATACCAACAAAGGGATTTCTTTTGACAATTCGATCTTTCTGTAATTAAAATAAATAACAGGGAGGCCACAAGGGCACATCACAAGTGAGTCTACGCTCACATAATCTGTCTTTATTAATTTAAATCAATTACATATATATAGCACAAGGTGTTCACAACAACCTTGAACTAACCTCCTACAAAGGTGGATCTGAAACCACCAACAAACCCTAAATTGGACAGGCACACAACAACCCACAACCACTTAGTTACTTAGATACTAATTTCTACATTATTCCAACACTCCCCCTTAATGGAGAAATGGATTTTCTACCAAACATAACAGAGTAGAACATAATATGCTTGCTGGTCTCAGTCTCAGCTAAGCTTACAAATTAACAATTTCATCTTAACCTTTCTTGATCTTAGATAGTGATGTAGATGGAGCTTCTTCCTTGGCTTGCTACTCCATATATGTTTCATCTTGACTCTGTTCTGCTTCATAACCCTTTTTTCTTTGTTCCTCGACATTTTGGAATTTGACTTTTGATTATTGTTCTTTGTCCTCAACACTTCTGCATTTTCTTGAGAACATTTGTCTTTAATGTTCGCAAATGCTTCCAACTCCACATAAATATGTTGCTCCCATTTCTGGATACAATCAACAATGTTCTGCTCAACGGACTCTTGCAACATTAGCTCATAGTAATACTTTATTTCTTCAAGACTCCACTTTATAAAAACTGACTCAATGTCTATATCTGTAATGCAGTCTTCTTCTTCTTCAGTGTTCATACATTCCTCATCATAATCTAATGTTTCTTTGCATTCATCATAATATGGCTTTTGAAGCCATTCCTCAATAAATTCTAATTATTCATCAAACTTATGTGGCACTTCACCTAAGTGCTTCATGTCACATTCTTCCTTATCAAACCCTGCACACTCAAAAACATTCATTAGAGTATCAATATAATTTTTGCTCATTTCATTTTGCTCTTCTAAGAGAGATTTCTGATTTCTCTCTTGTTCATCTTTCTTCTCTTCCTTCTCTGCAACAATAAAGTTGTCTTCCACTTGATTTGTGTATGCAAGTGGACCATTCTTCTCACCAAACAACAACTCATCAACAAGCTGTTTCTCATGCATCAATTTTGACCACTCTTCATTAGATGAATTGTCTTCATCAAATCTGACTTCATATGTCTCTCCTTCAAAGAGATCTTCCTTCACAAGGTTTTCATTCTCATTATCACAATCAACTACATACACACTTTCATCATAAATCATTGTGATTTCAATGCAATCATTTCCAGTCTTTATTTCAGTTATAAGACTATCAATACACTCACCATTTTCAATAGCAGTGATGTGATTAATTTCGTCCTTAGCTATCTTGCTCCCCCTCACACTAAACTTCATCTCTAGATTATCCCAAAACATTTTTGCATTCTCTATTTCACCAAATTCATATAACAGAGAAGATAGGATGCCATTATTCAATGCTGAACTAACAAGATATAATGCTAATTTATCTCTTCTCTTCTCAGTAGGATCTTCATAACCATTTTGAATAAATTCCCATAAATCTACTGATCCAAATAAACATTCCATTTTCATTTTCCAAAGATCAAAATTTTTACCTGAAAATGATGGTAAAACTGGCATTAATCTTTTCATTATTGCATTGATTTCTTCATCTTCATCAATCTGCTCCAGATCCGCAATCTGATCCTGGTCTCCATCAGGTATGAGTTCCTCGGCTACTGCTGAAGACACTTTATATTTACCTACAAAATATATTTCCTCTTGTTGATTCTTCCTCCACATGTGTTTCAGCTCTCTCCGGAGCTGTTTAAGTCTCCTTTGATGACCCATTCCTTCACATTGAGTCTTCTTTCAACAACAATGACAAGTAAGTCTTCACGTCACAGCAGTGATCAATGGACAACAATTTCTTACACCAAAAACAACAGTGCTCCACATGTGCTCAGTTCTGAGGAACCTATTTGCTTTGACCGCCTGCAAAGAAATGATAAGTAACGAAAACCACTTTCTTATCACCAAATTTCTTCTGCAATATGTCACTGCGGCTCTTTTCTCCACGCGATCCTATGGAAGCAATGAGCCAACTCTTCACTTCAATGTAGACACATGAATCCTTTTCATGCAGATTTTCCCTCTTCACAATGCTCTCTCCACACAGTTCCAGCACTGTCTACGGGCTCCTTCAATTCAACAACAACAATGATTCTGATCTCTGACAGACCGATCTCCAATAGGCGATATCCTCCAGCGATTTACCAGTAGCAGAGAGATTCAATCTTCTGGATATCTCACAACTTTGGCTCCATGTGTTTGTTCCGTGCACACACAATAATGACTTCACACCACAAGCAGTCTCCTCTGACAGTCGATCAGACCTGGGCAACAATCAAGGATGAGATCTCTCCTTCAGCGATCCTCTAGCAACTTCCTCATATCAGCACCAACGAACAACGATGTTCTTGGTAATGGCAGGCAGTGGCTTCTCACAGCTCCCTTATAGCTTTTTCACACTGGCTGTTGCCCCCAGGAAAGACACACTGGCTCCAAACACATGCAGGCCACCATCAACGTAAAGTAGTTTTTGAGAAATTGGGTGAAAGTGAAATTCATCCCAATTGCCACCATCTCATCCTGTCCTTGGGCAAGAAATGTAGAATAAGTTACCACAACTTGAAAAAGGTCATGCACGAGAGAAAAAAATACATTGCTACACTTCCTTTTAGAGAGAAACTCACATATGACAATGTAAAGAAATTTGTTCGTGTAGAACAAAGAATAAACAGGTGTGATTTCATATCCCAGAATGGTGATGCAACTGTACAACTTCATTATCTACAAGCAACACCATGCAGTTGTAGCAATGAAAACTAGGAAACAATTTCTACGAATACTTCCTTGCGAAAGAAAAATGCAAGACAAAACTACATGAAACAAATTAAAGACACTCCTTCCATTGCATGTGCAATTTGTGAACAATTGAATTTTTCAAAATACAGTAAGTCTTTCATGCTTGATTTGCAAGAAGAATACCTCTACTTGATAGCCTAGGATAAACCATTTTCCAGTGCGAAAGTTTGTCTTCCATGCAAACTATCGCTTGAAAATGGAAAAATGCCACAGTTTGCAACCCCTGACCGAATAAGATGTAATACATCACTAGAATATGCAAGTGCACTTACGGAACTCGAGGAGAGACTTATGTCTCTGTGAATTTCATTTTCCCAAATCAGACCTTGGGGATATAAACGACCCCAGATGGGCTTAACATGATCAATTATTAATGTGTCTGTTCAGCTAGATGTTGTGCAAAAAGAGTTGCCACAATCTATTAACAATACAATTACAATCGATGTGGCTTTGAAAATATGCTTGCGATACAAAAATTCCTATCAGACAGGAAATGTGCATGTGCATGCTATTATGAAAGCATTAAAGGAATTATGTTCCAGAGCTCTGTACAAAGTAGAGAACATTTATATAAATGCCAACTGGAATAGTGTTCTCGCAGAAGAACATGGCAACTTTGTAGATACTCTTGAAAATCCTAGTGATTTTGATGCAAGTGATGAATCAGACAATGAAACAACTGTTGAAACATTGGTGTAGGGATTCACTGATTCACAGTGGATTCGTGACTTGCAAGACAAAATTGTTGAAATTTCACCTGCCGAGGGGCAACATCCACTTGGAATATTCAAGGGCAAATTCGATGAGGAAATGAAATTTCCAACACTCTTCTATGGAGATCTACGTGGAACTTATATTACAGAATGATTCAGTTATCATAAAATAGTTCGATGGGAGCTGCTACATTCAAGTAGTTGCTTCTCCTGTCACATAACAAATTTGTTTTTCAAGACAATGCGCATAATAACCGAGCAAGTTCTATCCTGCATGTGGTCTGAATAAGAAGAGGCCAGTTATAAGGAAGAAAGTTGTTCGCGAAGGATGTGAAATACAAAGTTAACCAAGAAAAAATTATAAAATCTGATATTGGATACATAGATTTCAAAAACATCTGCACCTCTCCTGACTATTTGCAACAAAACAAAAAAATATTTTTTCAATGATCTGGCAATTAGGCATGCCAACACTTTTCGTCACATTTACAAGTGCATAGCACTGTTGGGATCCATTGGTGGCTGTAGTATCTGACCTGCATAAGAACAAGAAACGTAAAAAAGAAATCGATACAATGGAAAATAGCGACATTGACTACCTCATAAGAAAAGACCCGGTGAAATGTACTCACTACTATAGGCATAGAATAAATTCTTTGAGACCATTGATATGCCATGATGAAACATTTTTTGGAAAAATATTGGACTGCGTTTTTGTCACTGAATTCTAGAATAGGGGAAATGAACATGACCATGCACTGTTGTGGATAGAGGATGCACCCATGTATGGAGCCGATAACAATTCAGAGATCAAACAATTTGTGGATAAATACATAACATGCAACACAAATCATTTGGATCCAGAACTTGTGAAATCCAGAACTTGCGAAATTCCATAGACATTACCATATAAGAAGTTGTAGAAAATGGAAAAACTCACATTGCAGATACAACTTTCTCGTGCCGCCAATGAGAGCTACAAGAATCATAGAGCCAGTTAGTGTAGAGGAAAATGTTTTTGTTGAGAAATCTAAATCCTTGTTCACATTTCTAGAAGAAGGGGGATTTGACAAAATGATGAGCTTTGATGCCTTCTTGACACAGTTAAATCTTTCAGAAGATGAGTACATCTAAGCCATACAATGTATATTTAGGCAACCAACACTTTTCCTTAAATGAAAACTCTCCCATATTTGGAACAACAGTTTCTAGAAGGATATGCCAGTTATGTGGAAAGCAAATACAGATGCACAGTATGTGCTTAATGCATATGCTTCAGTATCATATTGTACCTCGTATATGACGAAGATTGATAAATCTATGACAAGTGCATTCAAAAAAATACGCAAAGAACATGAAATAAGTCATAATGATGCCATACAAATGATACACACACTTGGCAATACATTGCTTAATCTTCAACAAATGTCTGCTTAGCAAGCAGTTCACATTTCACTTTCCTTGCCCCTCACTTGTAGTTCAAGAAAATGTGTCTTCATAAACACATCTCCACTTGAAAAACACACATTTTTCCTTAAACCTCCGGTTTTGCTACAACAAGAGCCCGACAATTCAGAGGACATGGTATGTCGCTCTATTATTGATTATTACATCTAGCGTCCATCTCCTATTAGGCATATCTTCTTAGCAGAATACGTATCACATTACAAAAAAAATGGTGCACCCATATAAAAAGAAAAAAACTCTCTGTCATACGATTTGTCAAATACAACAAACATTGTGACTATGAAAACTACTGTAGAGAAAAACTGTTGATGTACATTCCGTTCGATGAAAATGAAGAGACATTAATGCATAACTTCTATACATGAGAGGTTGTGTATGTTGCGTCTGAGACTATGGTGCACATCAATGAAGATAGATTTACCTACAATGTTAATCCAACATGGGGTGATCTAGAGGTTGCACTTAATGACCTAGAAAACCCTGGCGATCATGATGACACATTCAGAGACCCAAAAACAACTAGAACTACTTCTGAGTCCTATGACTTACAAGGAGATTTGCCTCGTCCTCCAGTGACTGGAAGTGAAAAATGTATCAATCTTGGTTTTCAAGTTACGAAACATCCTTTCCTAATTGAAAATAATGAGTACCACAGAATAAGACTTCTGTTGAATCGTGAACAACAAACAATTGTAAAGGATATTACTTTTAAAAAATGCTTGAACATGAATAGTCTTGTGCACATGTTCCTTATAGGCGGAATAGGAATAGGCAAGACATTCACAGCAAAATCACTGTTCCAAATGATTTTGCGAATCTATGATTCAAACAATTGCTCTGATCCTATGAAACCAAAGGGCCTAATAGGTGCATACACAGGAAAAGATGCATACAATGTTGGTGGAACAACAGTCCACTCTGCATTTTTAATGCCTTTTAACAAGTCACAGTTTCTTCCACTTAGCAAGGAAATGTTGGATACATTATCTAAGATTTATGAGGAACTCCAACTTGTCTTTATATATGAAGCATCATTGATTGGGAGTCGGTTCTTGTATTCCATTGACAACCGACTAAAAATCATAAAACATGTGCAGACGAAATACTTTGGAAACATTGACATGATATTCTGTGGGGATCTTTACCATGCAAAACCCATCCAAGATTCTTTGATATTTGAACAACCCATGGTCAACATGGAAACAATCACCCATGAATTTTGGAGAGATAATATTAAATTCTTTGAGTTGCATACTACAATGTGCCAAACAGATGAAACATTCATTGCAATTCTGAATAGAATGCGCACCAACAACCAAACACATGATGACTTGATCCATATCAATTTGAGATGCTTACGGCCTGCACCAACAGAACCAACATTCCCTTACCTGTTCTATAGAAATAAGGATGTTGCAAACCATAACATCCACATGCTCTCCCTAATGCCTGGCGATGATATCATCATCAATTCCATTGACCTAGAAGAAGACAACCATGGAAATGTGCCATGGCATGGACATTCAGTCACTTTACCTTTTCAGCTTGTCCTCAAATTATAAATGTTGGTTGAAATATATGCCTGCAACTATGATTCACAGGATGGCTTGGTGAATGGTGCAGATGGAATACTGAAAGGCTATACCAAGACAGAAAAAGTGGATGTCCTTTGGATTAAGTTCCATGAACCACATATAGGCAAGCGACAAGCAAGCAAGTTGTCTTATCTATATAATTCAAATACTGGAAGCAATTTGACACCTATTTTGTGAATATCGAAGCCAGTATCAACATCAACAAAGATAGGTCAACTAAAGATTCAAAAACAGTTTCCGATTAAACTTGCATGTGCATGTACAATCCATATATCACAAGGACTAACACTTGATAAAGTTTCTTTCCAGCCTGCTGGAATTCAAATACATGGACTTGTCTACACAACACTGTCCTGTGTTAGAAGCATAGAGTCCTTGTATTTACTAAGTCCTCTCACAAAAGATAACTTCAAAGTGAAACAGAAAGTTGATATTGAAATGGAATGACTGAGGACTACCACAGAATGGAAATTGCATTATGATTACCAATCCATACAAACAAATTCATCTGTATCAATTCTCTCGCTTAACACACGCAGCTTAAATGCACACATGGATGATATACTGAATGACTATGATATAATGCAATCTGATATTTCGTGCTTGCAAGAAACACACATGGAATTATGCACATAGAACAAGCAATTCCCAAATCACAATTGCATATCAAGTTACATTACACATGGGGTCATGATACTGGTGAAAAAACATCTACCAATTTTGGACCATATACATATCGAAGAAAACAATGTTGAGCTGGTGCTTGCAAATTTTTTTTCTCATGA
>ML788040.1:23423-82920 GCA_009831015.1 Picea engelmannii | reverse complement strand
TGCTAACAGATCATCGTGCAGGCACTGTCTAAGTTGTCATTGATGTGCGCAAGGCTCGAGAAGTTCTGCCATCAATGCAATTAATGCAAAGGCTTTTCTTATCCCCTCCCAGTCTTAATTTCAAATGCCATGGAATGTCATTCGCACGTTATTAGCTTGCTTCCTTTCGGAAACCTCCAATCTCTTCCAAGTCTTAATTTGAAATAGCATGGAATGTCATTCACACACCGCCACCTTGGTTTTTTCACGAAACTTTCACTCCTTAAATGTTCTTCTCCGTAACTGCCACCTTCACACTTCTAAGTATGCAATAATTAAGCTTTACTTCTAACAGGTCATCATACAACATGCATATATATTGTCATTAATGAGGATATTTTCCATTCGCACGCATGGAAGCAATGTTTCCGAGGGATTATATTGTCCCCTCTAGTTCTTCATTTCAAGCAACATCGGGAGCAAATCAACGTTTCGACAAAGTACTGACACCAACTCTATAACAGTTTTGTAGAAATACAATGAACATCTTCCTCATGACCTTCCCATGCAGAAGAAGGGAAAAAGAATTGTAGGGGAGGCGGAGCAGCCCGAAACTTACAGTGAAAACATGGATCTTGACGTTGATCTGGAAAGCATATTCTGCAACCTTGATCAGCCTGCAGACGGAATTCAGCCTACCTGCTCAATGGACATGGTTGATACCCTAATTTTGACGAATATGAATCCTTCGTATTCCAGAATGTTGTTTTTGAATCCGAATAAAAAAAAAATCATTGAAAAAAAATATGTAAATAATAACCAAAGAATACATCGTTTAGAACTTGACCTTGCCAATATGCAGGTGTCCAAAATCTCTCAACTCCACATGGAAACCGGAGATGCTCTTCATGGTTCCATTGTACTCATTGAAGCCAAAAATTCCAGACTAAAGAATCGCATTAAGGAATTAGAGGAAGCTTTGTTTCCTATGCCATTGCTTCACAGTTCTTTGTGAATAGTAATGCCTGCTACTACGTGCACTCCTGCAACAAATCTAGAAGGGTCCTCCAACT
Organism: Picea engelmannii; assembly: GCA_009831015.1. NCBI lineage: Eukaryota > Viridiplantae > Streptophyta > Pinopsida > Pinales > Pinaceae > Picea > Picea engelmannii. The sequence continues at coordinate 81,868 of ML788040.1, read as the reverse complement.
TCCTTGCATCCTGTAGAGGATATGTCGAGAAAAATATCAACAAAATAATGGAACTGATTACGAAGGCCTGGGAAACATCACAGAATATGGATTCCCTGGGGAGCAGGGAACATAAATTGCTCCTACTTTTGTAGACAGATTTTAAAAAAGAAGAAAGTTTCTATGTGCACACGGTCATCCCTTTTGCCTTTCATGTCAACAACATGGAAGAGACCAAAATAAGACAACATGATCTCGCTTCCAATAAACGGCTCACTCAACTAGAAGCATGTTGGAAAGAGAAAGTGAAAAATATGTTTGTCATCGTCTAGTCATGTGAGCAAGCAATATCAAAGAAAGAAACATTATTGAAAAAGCTCACCAAAATAGACTTAGCAGGAAACACAAACGAATTCCATGACCCCAGCTTAATCCTCAACTCGCTGGCATCAACCAAGAAAGATTTCAATAAACAAGTTGATAATTTGAAAACCTTGTCTTTAGAAAATTTTTACAACATTATTGAATATCATGAACAAAAGGTGCACAACTGGCTAGTCCAGTATTTGGTACAGAATGCAGACATCGCTGAAACTCTGTGAAAACTTTCAATTGATCTAAGCGAATTAGAAAATGAAGTTTTCAACATTCAAATCCACAGTGACATCAACGTCGCCTCTTTGAGAAACTATATTGAAGAGAACTTGAACTAGGTCATTGCCCAAATCCAACAGGGAAATGCATAGTTCTTTCTTTGTTAATTCAGTTATTCCAACTTCTCTGAGTAGAAATCTATAGCCAAAAAATGATCTTACCATTTCTACTTTTAAGGTATTACATTCTACCATTTCCAACTCCTTTCCACAGTCCTATTTCTTGTACATATTTCTGTTATGGTCCGCGGGAGCCCCAATCCCAGTCTATATGACAAACACATTTACATTTCCATGGATATGTAACAAACTATTAATTTTTTCATATACTCCAAATAAAACTATTCTTTTGTCTGCTTATATATTTACGTGTTCCTAGATTTTTATCTTCAGCCATGCTGAATGTGAAGACATTCTGTTTAATTTATCTCAATTTTCTTTTTGTCCTATGCATATTTTCTCCAACCTGGTTATTTTCAAAATAAAGTATGAAATAAATCACTGACTCAAATTTGAGATATCATCTTATATCTATATGTGTGTGTGTGTGTGTGTGTGTGTGTTTCTTTAAATTTCTAGGAATATCTAACAGGTTTCATTATTTTTTATATAAATGTCATGAAATTGTGTTCGCTACTTTTTTGTACTCAAACGTCTAGACAATATGTCATTTGTTGGATCTTTAGCACCTGTGCTTCGTACTTTTGCCACAAAATCCCTTAAAATTTAAACAGTTCGCAAATCTGCTTCTCAATTTGTATATCTCTGAATTGTGGGTGGTATTTAAAAAATTGCATATTTGGTATGTGTAATTTATGCTCTCCATGAACCTATAATTTGATACATTTCAATTTCTTGTATCCACTAGCCCCTGTTTTAAAGAAAACTAATTCGGAAATGCTATTTATTTGGTACTTTTGTCCACCACCCATTGTAACAGACGTTGGTAGCAGGACATGGAACAACAAAAGCTCCATTTTCAGGTCCCCATCCTGAGAACCCGCGATCCAAAAACTGGACAAGTTTCGATTCAGGGTTCCCTCCATGCTCTAATTCGGGAATGCTAGTTTTTTTCCTGCTTTTATGTGTTCGTAAAATTTCATAGAGAGTATGTACACAGAGTTACGTATTTTCTATGTATAGTTTATGGTCTCCATGAACCTATAATTTCATAAATTTCAATTTCTTGTGTTGATGAGTGCCTTTTTTAAAGAAAACTGATTCGTGAATGCTATCTATTTGGTCCTTTTGTCGACCGCCCTATATTCCTATGTAAAGAAAACTGATTCGCGAATGCTAAATTTTTTTAATACAAGCCCCTTAAAATTCAAATAGTTCGCAACTCCAATTGTCAATTTGTATATCGCGGAACTGTCGGTGCTATTTGTAGGACACAGACTTGCAATCCAAAAACTGGTCAACTCAAGAACCCGCTCTTTTAAAGAAACTAATTCGGGAACGTTTTTTTTTCATGCTTATGTTAACCAGCCTATGTAACAGACATCAGTACTATGTTTTTTTCCTTTCTTTGTCCACCAACATATGTAAAAAGAAAAACTAATTCGGCAATGATAAACTTGTTTTAATTAATTATAAACGATTTTATTGATATTAAAATAAGTTATTGAGTTTATTATTTCAATTTTCTTATTCGACACGAGCCTATCCAAATTCAAATACTCCGCAAGTCCGATTGTTAATATGTATATTGTAGAACTCTACTTGCTATTTGTAACAAAAGCAACAACAAAAGCATGCATTTAAGGTCCGCAGCCCGATAACCGCCTAATTCCGCAACGCAATTTTTTTCATGCTTATGTTCACCAACCTATGTAACAGACGTCAGTACTATTTTTTTTTCTTTTTTGTCCACCAGCATATGTAAAAAGGAAAACTGATTTTGGGAATGCTAAACTTGCTTTATTTAATTATAAATTATTTTATCGATACAAAAATAAGTTATTCAGTTTATTATTTCAATTTGGTTATTCGACACGAGTGACTTCAACTTCACGTAATCCGCAAGTCTGACTGTCAATATGTATATCGCAAAAATCTAGGTGCTATTTGTATACCATGGAACAACCGATGCCCAATTTTCAACCCGCCAGTCCGACAACCTGTGATCCATAAATTTCAAATAGTCCGCAAAACAACTTCTCAATTTGTATGTCGCAGAACTCTCGATGCTATTTGTAGGCAACGGAACAACACAACCACAATTTTCAGCCCGCAACCCCGACAACCCGGGATGAAGCTTCTGTGCATTCTCTATATATCTACTTCATCAAATCACATATTTTATTTTTGTAGGCCACAGAACAATAGAAGCCCGATTTTCAGCCCGCCAGCCCGAGAATCCGCAATCCAAAAATTCAACTAGTCCGCAAAACTGCTTGTCAATTTGTATATTGCGGAAGTCTAGGTGCTATTTGTAGACCACGAAAGAACAGGTCCCTAGCCCAATAACCCGCGATCCAAAAACTAGCTAAGTCAAGAACCCACTCTTTTTAAGAAAACTAATTCGGGAACGCCATTGTTTTCATACTTATGTTCACCACCCTATGTAACAGATGTCAGTACTATTGTTTTTTATTTTTTTGTCCACCAGCATATGTAAAAAGGAAAACTTATTTAGGTAACAACAGAAGCCCGATTTTCAGCACGACAGCCCCAGAACCCGCGATCCAAAAATTCAAATAATCTACAGGATCGCTTGTCAATTTGTATATCGCGGAAGTGTCCATGCTATTTGTAGACCACAGAACAATAGAAGCCCAATTTTCAGTCTAGCACCCCGACAACCCAAAACCCCATGTCAATTCTGCACCAAACACTTCTCCATGAACCTAGGTAACAGACGTTACTACTATTTTTTTTGTGTTTTTTGTCCACGACTGTATGTAAAACATATGTTAAGAATACTATTTTGTATACGATGCCCTTAAAATTCTGATAGTCCGCAAATCCAGTTGTCACTTTGTATATCGCGAAACTATTTTTTCCGCTTTTTGCCCATGTACCCATGTACTTCAACTCCCTAACCACGTGTCTCTTGAATTTAACTTCAGCTTGCTCAAGGCAGTGCACCATTACTCTGAGTGCGCCCTGCTCTTCCTTCACATCCTTTCAACGAAACTCATTGGGCATTTACTCTATGCGTACGACCATTTATGGAAACTCACCAGCTCCCCGACCTATTTCAATTGCTCCACCAGCTCTAGATGGCTCATTCTTTCCTGGTTTTTCTTCTCAGAGCTCTGCCTCCTACCCAACCTTTCCCTTCTCTGCTTTTGTCCTCTCCTGCTCTGTTGCTGGCACATTTTCTCTCTCCCACTGTCTCGAATATGCCCCGACTACGAGGGAAGTCAAAACACCGATTGACCTGCCAGCCAAACCGATCTCGCCTAGTCATCTGTACCCTGCCTACTGCCTCACTACTATCCTCCTCCTCTTCATCCACCTCCTCCTCTTCCTTGTCACAGTCCACTCAAATTCTCGCTTCTCTCCCACCCCTTCCTTCATCCCTTGCCCTGGTGCAGAGCTTGGTGTTCGACCTGTGTTGGAACATGGACGACCTCTGGTTCCTCCTAGAGGCCCTGGACAACAAAGCCTCTCAAATTCTGCAATTGCTCTCCACGTTACAGGATGCTGATCACCTCCCACCAGAGGCAGGCCAACAACAACAACCCAACCAGCAGCAACCTCCGCACTAGTGTTGGAGCTCGAATAGAAGAAAGAGTAGGTGACATTACAAATAGACGACACCATGCAACTGAACTGGACACCAGTCCATGAGGAGCCACCTCCTCCTGGCGACACACAATTTTCCACCTTCTGCATGGCCTCGTCGTGGCACTACAACCCATACCGGTGATCTGTCTATTGTTTTCCTCTATTATTTTGTCATCTTCATGTCGACCTTTCATTCATTTGTCCATGGTTACTATAGTTATGTTGTCTACACTTTCCACAGTTGTAACGGCCACCCTTACAGGCCACAGTTTTGAACTCTTTTTGCGTTAGTAACAGTCTACACCTTAGTTATGAAGCGGTTCGGCTGGCTGAGTTGGTCCCCCTCAGGGAAACTCATTTCTTACAATGTTATAATATTCTATAAATTACTGTCTCATGTATATGACGGAATCGTTAAATGTATATCACAGAACTGTTTGGTGCAAAAAGTATAGCACTGAACACCCTCAACATTAAAATCTTCATACAATGTTATAATATTCTATAAATTACTCAGTCTCATGTATATGACAGAATTGTTCACTGCAAACTGTATATGACATAACTGTTAAGTAAAATGAACCTGCGACTTCACCTACACGCCACTCCGTAATTGCTGGGTTGCATTGGTTATGTACCAAACATTAATAATTTTTGATAAATTTCAAATAAAAGTAATTCAGGAATACCACGTGTACTGCAACTTGCTACCCACGCGTTTACTCCACGTCTAGCCTGGCAGGGACTATGTTGCCATGAAACACTTGTTTTCATATGTATTTGTGCTAGCAGGAATCAATCAAGTGCCCACCAACTAATCATTATGATAGATGGAACGTATGCATTTGTGCTAGTAGGAATCAATCAAGTGCCCACTAACTACTCATTATGGTAGATGGAACGTCATCTAGTGATTTGCAATATTACCATTGGAGCAAATTTTCTCATTAGCCCCTTTAAAGATATGAAACAATCTAGAGTTAAAGGGAAAGTAGGCCACTTTCGAACAAGTGATCTGCAAAAAAATTAATTGCCATTCAAATTTTTGATAGGTAAAAGGCAGAGAGGCCCGATTGGAAAATCAGGGCTTTTGAAATGATTAAAAATTAAAAAAGTTCAATTTGAAAATTGTGGTATTTTTAATGAAGTCAAATGAAGTTTGAGATGGGCCCGATTTGATGATCGAATGTTTTTTCAACAATGGGCATCAAAGTGAAAACAAGGCTAAAATTTAAGTCTAAGCCTCAAATTTTGTTTGATTGTGCCAAATTTAGGGTTATTCAAATGTCATGCTACTAAGGGATTTGATGGTAAAAGCATATCATTTCTATTAAAGGAAACTAATATTAAAATTATCATCATTAGAATGGTTAAAGAAAGGTTTGTTTTAACTTTATGAAATGCATATGTTAAAATACAATGATTAATTGAATATTTTTGAAAGAGATCCCCTTAAAACAAAGTTGCGTGGTAGTGTAGTCCCTGCCGAGTTGAAGTGGGATAGGAAAAAGTGGCAGACGCAGATGGAAACTGCAGGGAAGATGTGGCAAGCAGCATGAAGCACAGGTGATATCCATGCAGTAAATGACATGTGGCATGTACATTCATTTTTTGAATGTATATAACAAAATACAATTTGTGCATAGTGGAAGAAATTTTTTTATGACCACAAATATGAAAGGAGATAAAAAAGCAGTTTAGTTTGAAAGAGCACCATTTATTTTTTGAATGTATATAACAAAATACAATTTGTGCATAGTGGAAGAAAAATATTTATGAAAACACAAATATGAAAGGAGATATATTAAATAAGCTACAAGTTCCTGGAAATTTAAATGCATTTGTCATATAGACTGGTGAAAGATAAAAATGTATGAGGACATTAATTTAATATCAAAAAATAAAAGTCTAATACATATTACTGGAAATTTTGAAATATATCAAAAAATAAAAGTATATTACATATTACTGGAAATTTCAATGTGTTTGTCATATAGACTCAGATTGGGGCTCCCGCGGACAATAAGATAAATATGTACAAGAAACAGGACTATAGAAAGAAGAAGTGGGCGACGATAGAGAGAAATACCTGCAAAAAAAATAAATTGAAACGTATCAGTGTTTGGCTATACATTTCTATTTAAAAAAGTGGAATAACTGAGTTGATAAACAAAACAGGATGCGATCAATAGACTTACAGTGATGGTACATATGAACCCTTTTGCTATTTTCTTATGACTTTCATTTCATTGATGTTGTCGACGACTGTTGGAATCGTGGAAACTGTCTGTTGCCTTTCGTCGGTGGCCTGCTTCAATTCCCTTTCGAGCTATTCTTCAATGTAGCTTCTCATTGGGGTGACGTTGATCTCATTCCATCTTTTTATGTTGAAAAGTTCATTTTCTAATTCCTAGAAGTCGATAGAAAGATTACGCAGAGGTTGATGAATTTCCTCATTCTGTACTGAATATTCGACTAGCCAGTCATCGACGTGATCTTGATCATATTCAAGGATGTTGTAAAAAATTTCCAAAGATAACACCTTAAACATATCAACTTGTTTATTGAAGTCTTTCCTAGTTAAGGGCAAAGAGTTAACGATTAAGTTGGGGTCTTGGAAGTCGTTGGTCCTTCCGACTAAGTTTATTCTTGACAGCCTGTTACACATCAAAATTACTCACTAAGATGATGGCTTAGTGTCGTCATTACCCAATGTCGTAAGTGTCGCATTTCGCCCACAAGTGTCGCAAATATCACATTGTTGTTAAGAACACTTGAAAGACACCTCAAAGACTAGTTTTGAAAAGGAGAAATCATTTGACAAAAAGTACAAGTCTTTTGCCATTGAAAAACCACTAAAAAGACGATTTTTGGAAGGGAGCTCTCCCCTATGCTCTGTCAGGGAGCGCTGGCGCTGGCGCTCTGTGATCTCTTCTGGTGGAGCATTGGAGCTCTCTATACCCCATTTAGAGGGAGTGCTGCCCCCTTTTTGGGTAAATTTTGGTCTGTTGAGGGAAATCAGGGAAGAATCCCCTCAATCTCTGAAAGTGGCTGGATTCCAATTTGAGGTCAAACCTTGATCTTAGGGAAGATCCTCAATGGAAGGAGAAGAATCCTCAACTTATCCCAAATATCTCTCAAGTGGTTAGGATTCTCCAAGCCTATATAAGGAGGCCTTATCATGGTGAAAGGGAGAGACATTGTAAAGCATCTAACTTATGATATCATAAGGGAGATATCATTGAAGCATCATCATTATGTGTGTGGATTATTTGAGAAAGGGTCTGGAAAAAGAGAGCTTGGCGAAATGGTTGCACTACATCCATGGCTGTAAGCAACACTTTGTTCTCATTAATATAAATTCATGCTTGGCCTGTTTCCTTTAAAGTTTCTGTGTATGAAATTGTTTCTTTCATATATTCATTATAAAGCTAATCATAGTAGAGAAGGAAGTATTGTTATTGTTTCTCATTGTACCACGAGACCTTCAACTGAACTTGGAGATCAAGATCAGCCTGGAGCGAACAAGGAAAAACGTCAGTAAAAAGGTACTTGCCTTTCTTCCCTCTTCTTCTTTGATAGTTTAGTTTTATGATAAAGGAATGCCAGTGTCCATAATAGCACTTTCTTTCTTGGATTTAGGGGTCTAGCATCCAAGAGGAAATCCACTTGTCCACAGGGGGATTCTCCTGTAACAGAAATTGACGACTCCACTGAGGAGGGACCTTTGAATTTTTTCCTTCCTAGATCTTGATTGTCTTTTCTCAATTTGATCTTATTCATACTGTGTCTTTGATTCTTAGATTTGTTGATTGACCCTTCACTTCATCCCATACACTCTGGATTTCTGAACTTTCTTGAATTTTTGGATTTTTGGGTATTTTTCTGAACTTTTTGAAGCCTAGAACTCCCCTTCCCTTGCTATTAGAGCACTGGTGCTCTCTACTAGCTTTACACAGAGCGTTGGAACACTTTGGTGCCCCTTACACCAGAGCACTACCCTCTTTTTGTTAAAGATCTTGCAGGAGTTTAGTCTCTGAATCCATTTTTTCTTGTTTTCACTTGATTAGAGTTATTGCAACCTCAGTGTATCCTTGTTTGGGTCCCCAACACCTTGATATCTGAGAATTCATGAATCTTTGTTTGGGTTTGTGACATCTTTTTCTTCCTCACTTTGAATAACTCTCTGTCTTTGATGATTTAGAGTCAATTTGTCGTTTTCTTCTCATTTATCTGACTGAGTGAAAACTTTTTGTAATGAGATTAGGAGGTATTTTGTACTTTTCCTTTTGATATTTGAAGTATTTTTCCCAAGAAATTCTTGGTTTTTCATCATCCATTAGCCTTCTCCTACCTTCACTTGCAATTTTCCCAATTTTCAAGCATTCTGGGTGAGTTTTTGCATGTTTTTTGGCTATTTTTCTGAGTTTATGGGAGCACCAACGCCCCCCTGTAGGCCTTATAAGGGAACTATAACTCCCCTAAGTTATTTAGGGAGTGCTGGAAGCACTCTGTGCACCATTGTGAGGGAGCGCTGGTCTCTTTTTGAGTGAAATTGTCTTCTTTTGATGAGTTTTTGCAGCCTGTTTTGTAGTACTCTTTACCCAGAGTCTATGGTTGGTTTGTGAAGTCGTTAGGATTGGTTCTTGATGATTTTTTATGATTTTCACTCTTTTTTTTCTTGATTGGATCTTGAAATCTCTTTCAGAAACCTAAAATTTCCTTTTCTAGCTGTGTTTTTGTCGAGACAGTTTTGAGTGGTTTCTCTTTCTCCCTATCGTTTCTTGGATTCTTCTTTGCATTTTATTGTACTCCTTGGATTCTTGTTGGTATTAGGATCCTTGAATGAGTTATTTTTAGAACAATATTCTACTTGTTTTCTTTCAATTCGCATTGTTTTGAATACATTCTTGCTTTTGGGTCATGAAAGTAGCTTGCATTTGAAGTAGCATAATTGCATATTTTTGGGACATTGTGCATCTGTAATGATGAATGTTTTCTCCTTCTCGTAGCATATCTTTCATCAAAATGAAAACATTGCATCTTCATATCTTTGCATAAATTTTGAGTCAGTCAAAACACCATATTGTCCATGCCATTTTCCTTTTGAGTAACAACAACTTTAAAAATCAAGCGCTAAACTAAAATTGATTAGACATTTTTACATTTTCTGGTAGCAAACCTACATTAGATTAGTTGTAGGGATTTGGAATAGGTATGAAAGATAACTTTCCAAAGCTGCAAAAAACAATAGGATCTTGTGTTAGGGAGCAGTGAAATCCAATTGCTACATTTTGTCCTGGGAAGCCCTTCTCACACAAAGGTCAAACCTGAGGTCGCATTGAGACTAGTAGAGTTACTCACCCTGCTTTGTTGGTCTTGGTGTAGATATTGCGCATATTATGGGGGTCGCTTGAAGGTATTCCCACAATGATGAGTGGAATCCTTTCAAGTTGATTTTGGGCTAGATACCCTGCCCTTGTGCGTGGATCGGACTGTCGATTGTTTCCCCAGACATCACTGTTGTAGTTGGTAACCTTAGTGGCCTATCTCTTTAGGGTATTTACATGAGGTGACTGTGGAGGGGCAAGTCTTCACGGTACCTAGAATTGACATTGGCCAGACTCACTCGGGCTCCTTGGAGGGTATACCCACGGTTATGTGTGGGCGATTTCACTAGGGTGTAAGTCCGTTAAGCAGGTCGTCAACATAACTTTTCCACCTGCTCTATCTCAGCCCCTTCTTACTTTGTTCCTGTGACGTTGGATTTCATCACCAACTAGTGTGCTCATTGTGAGAAGGTTTTGTTTGCTTTCTTTCTTACTATATTTTTAGTGTGTGTCGTTTGTTCTCCCTAGCAGAATCTAGGTTGGAGCTTTATTTTTATGGTGTCAGTTCCCGGGATGACCAATGAAGGAACCCCTTTTCCAGGGGAACCCTTTGTTTTTCCTTCTTATAGAAATGTTGGTCCTCCTTACATCGCTACTTTGAGCCTTCTAGGTATCACAATTTGGTTACTGGTATGGTTGTTTTCCACTCCGGTGATCTCAAATGCAAGTGCTTCAAATGTAACCACACTACCCACACATCAACCTCATGTCGACCTTCTACCTTGTTCGTCCATCAAGTCTCCTTCCATTTCTACTTCTTCGCCTAGTGAAAGCTCTGAAGTGAGTAGCTAGGTTGATAAGAAGAATAATAAACGAAAAGAGAAGAAGAAGAACCAAAAAAGGACCAAGCCTCCAACTACATCAGATGTTGGATCTAAGAAACCAGCTACTGCTAATAGTATTGGGAGTGTTGATGAGGTCCACAATATTAAAATGAAGAATCTGAAACCCAAATTCCCTTGCAGTATTTGTAAGGGTGACCACTTTCTAAGGGATTGCCTTGGTATTCCCAAGGTATTCTAAGTGTGGTCCTCCACATCAACGGCCCCTGTTGGTCATGCCGGTGATACCTCGTCAACTAGTGACGTTAAGGTTGGTAAGAAGAAGACAACTGCCAAATTCCCTTGTATGTTATGCAAAGGTGATCATTATTCTCACCTTTGTCCTCATATGGATGAGGCTTCTTCTCTTTTGAAAAAGATTCAACTTCCAATCAGTTATCGTAAGATTTCTCCCCACCCATCATTAGTTGATGGACTGGTCAATCTGGTCCCATCCCCGATGAATCTGTTTGATCCGGTGGTCAATCTAGTTTCATTATCGATTGAACCACTAACCAAAGTAGATGATCCAATTCCATCATAGGTCAGCCCCACTCTTCATCTACAGAGTGAACCCAAAGTGACTGATCCAGTCCCTTCCTTGATCAGCCCCACCTTTCATCTAAAAAGTGAAACCCAAGTGACTGATCTAGTTCCTTCATCGGTCGATCCCACTTCTCCTATGATGAGTGCCAAAGTGGTTGTTCCGATTCCACCATCGATCAATCCCAGTCCTCCTCTGACGAGTGCCAAAGCGGTTGCTCCGATTACATCATCGGTCAATCCCACTCTTCCTCTGACTAGTACCAAAGTGTTTTCTCTGGTTACATCATCGGTCAATCCCACTCTTCCTTTGAAGAGTGCCAAGGTGGTCTATTCGATCCCATCATCGATCGATCCTACTCTCTCGTTAGAGAGTAAGCCTGATTATGCCCACATTTTTCTTGTTGCAATAGGATCTACCATGCCAGGGGGAATTCCTCCTTCTCCTGCAAAAACCCTTCCAAGTAATGAGGCCATCCTTTTTGATTGGGGTGTGCTAACTGGGCCTCATCTTCCCTCTCACATGCCTTTCAATATTACAGTAAATTTTGTGGTCAAGACGTTCCTCATGCACTGATAGATGAAGGTTCATCTGTTAGTATTTTGTCCTCTATTGCTTGGCAAGCTTTGGGTTATCCTCAGCTTGTGTCTGTTACCCATACTTTGTTCTCTTTTAATAGAAGAACCAATCACCCTTTAGGGATCCTTCCTCATTTTCCTGTATCTTTGGGAGGGAAAACTATCTTTATTCATTTTATGGTAGTCCAGGACCCCTTGGATTTCGATTTACTCCTTGGGCAAGATTATGTCTATGCCATGAAAGCTATTGTGTCCACATTTTTCCATGTGATATCTTTCCCACACAATGGACAAATGGTGACTATTGATCAACTTTCATTTTTTGGCCCTGACTTGACCATCAACCCAATGACCTCCCTAAACGGTTCTTATATGCAGTCGGTATCACCCCTGCCACAGGTCAATTATGTGGCGTTGTCTCCCATGACTTCAATTTCTGATGACTTAGATCTGGTAGTTGACATGGTGATCTCTTCGGTAGGACTATTGGAGCCTGATCTCCTTACCCCTGACGTGACCCTCGACATGTGTTCCTTCTAGAGCATTCTTCTTCCATCTAGTGAAGATCTCTTGGAAGCCATGACCGAGTTTTGTCCCTTGACATGGTGTCCTTCTAGAGAGTTATCCTCTTGGAAGCCATGATCAAGAAGAGTCCACGAGCATATTTTCTCTTATCTGTGGAAAGCTCGTTAAAAAATGAAACAGAGGTCATGAGCATAGTTTCGTTTCTCTGTGGAAATCTCGTTAAAAAATGAAACATAAGCTACGAGCATAGTTTTCCTCTCTGTGGCAAGCTCGTTAAAAAATGAGACATAAGTCATGAGCATATTTTTTCCTCTCTGTAACAAGATCGTTAAAAAATGAAACAAATATCTCGGGACTGAACTCAGAGCCTTGAACATAGTTCTTTTCTTGTGTCAATCTCATTAAAAAATGAAACAGTCACCTCTCCTGTCAGGTCGAGTCTTTCGCCAGATCTCATAGATGTCGAGTCAAGTCTTTCATTATGTCTTGTATTTGAACCTTCATTTCATCCACCTATATCCTTTTTATCCATCTAGTACATAAATTGGTGACAACCTCAAAGTCGGTGAATGAATTGAATCTTGGGGGGCATGTCTCCAGCCTTTGATGATTATTCTGGAGTTAAGCTACTAGCTTTCAAGTTGGGGGCAGAGTACCGAGCTTAGTCTTTGTTCTTTCTCATGCTCGTAAAAAACATGAAAATGTAACCGAACAACCTTTTATCTCTTTTTCGGGCTCGCATGGATAAACGAAAAAGGAACCCCTTGGATTTGTCTTTAAGCTCTTTTCAGACTCTCTAAACATGAAAAGATTGCCTAGTGATATTGCTTCCTTTCCCACTCGTTAAAATGTTTGAAAGGGCGTCTTTCGAGTGATAATTTGTCTCTTTTTCAGTCTCACAAGACTAACATTACAAAAAAGGACCACACTGGAGTCATCTTTAAGTCATTTTAAGACTCTCCAAATATGAAAAACCACTGAGTTTACCTTCTCTGGACTCGTTAAACAATTATACATTGAAGGGCCCATATGGGACCAAACCAATACTTCTTCCAGTTCGTTAAACAAAGGAAGATGGACTTGCCGAAGGTGAGTTATATCGAGCATGTGTTACCTTCCTCGAGTTCATTAAATTAAAAAGAGGTACTCGTATATCTAGATGGGGGAAAAATTGAAGGAAGCAAGCCAAGCAGTTTTTGAGAACACCACCAGTAACTCTTATGGTCTCCCTTGAACATGACACTTTGTCCTTGCACACATTTCAATCCGCTGAACCTCTGCTGAACCAATCCTCTGAGTTTTCTTACTCCTTTGGGTCACCCGACGAACGTCACAGTGTCCACTGCATCATCATGTTTTGGTCCATGTCATGTTTCTGTTGTTATGCCTCAATGTTCAAGGGAAGTATCTGCCTCGAGAGTCAGCCATCACAAATATTTCTGTTTAAATACCCATTTCAGTACATGTTCATTTGATCTACCAATTTACATCTATATGTCAGTTTCATGTCGTTGATGGGGGATACATCAAGGCCCTCCTGCGATGAGTTTATTCCTATCAACCTCAACACATCATTCGAGAACTAGACTTAGAAACTAGTTAGTACCTTGGGACCTGCATGCCTCAATAGCAGGCCTCCTTGCGTCTGACAGTGGGTTTACATGATTGACCTCTAATCGGATGATTCCACGGATGTTCGACTTTAGCTCATTTATTCACATTCATTTAAATGTACTAGAGTACCTTGGGAATCATTGAAATCAATGGTGATTTCCCTCACACTTGTTAACAGTTTACCTCATTGATCGGTAATCAAGTGGTTTCTGCCATGTTCTACATCAAGACATCTATTCACATGGTTAGATTTGTACTACATCGGGATCAGTAAGAAGACCATGGGTTGAGTCATCACTCTAATATATACTTTTCCCAGGTTGTGAAGGAGTTTTCTTTTGAACTATGACACATATGCTCTTACATAGATCCACTTTGTATTGGTCGTGGCTATGTCTTGTCATCTCGTAGATCCATTGTGTATTCTTCATGGCTATGATTAGTTTAGGTCATAGGAGTATAGATCCACATTGTATCTTCAGTGGCTATACCTTTTATCAATATAATTATGGATCCGCAGTGTATTTTATGGCAGCCATACCTTGGAATTCTTTATCACTCAAGCATAGGTATGCCTGCCTTAGGTTTGAAACATGTCATTAATGTTTGTTGGATGTTTGTGTGCAACTTCTATTAGGTTCTCTGCATCCGTACCCTTGCTTAAAAAAGTCTACAAAGTACTCCAACATCATTTCCCATCTTCTAACTTTGCACTTTGGGGGTCAATCTGTTACACATCAAAATTACTCACTAAGATGATGACCTAGTGTCGTCATTACTCAATGTTGTAAGTGTCGCAAATATCACATTATTGTCAAGAACACTTGAAAGACACCTCAAAGATTAGTTTTGAAGAGGAGAAATCATTTGACAAAAAGTACAAGTCTTTTTCCATTGAAAAACCACTAAAAAGTCAATTTTTGGAAGGGAGTGCTCCCCTATGCTCTATTAGGGAGTGATGGAGCTTTGTGCTCTCTTATGGGGGAGCGTTGGAGTGCTCTGTACCCCATTCAGAGGGAGCGCTGCCACTTTTTTGGGTAAATTTTGGTTTGTTGAGGGAAATTAGGGAAGAATCCCCTTAATATCTGAAAGTGGTTGGATTCGAATATGAGGTCAAGCCTCGATCTTAGGGAAGATCCTCAACTGAAGGAGAAGAATCCTAAACTTATCCCAAAGATCTCTCAAGTGGTTAGGATTATCCAAGCCTATATAAGGAGGCCTTCTCATGGTGAAAGGGAGAGACATTGTAAAGCATCTAACTTATGATCTCATAAGGGAGATATCATTAAAGCATCAACATTTTGTGTGTGGATTATTTGAGCAAGGGTCTGGACAAAGGGAGCTTGGTGAAGTTGTTGCACTACATCCATGGCTGTAAGCAACACTTTGTTCTCATTAATATAAATTCATGCTTGGCCTGTTTCCTTTAAAGTTTGTGTATATGAACTTGTTTCTTTCATAGATTCATTATAAAGCTAATCATAGTAGAGCAGGAAATATTATTTTTGTTTCTCATTGTACCATAGGACCTTCAACTGAACTTGGAGATCAAGATTAGCCTGGAGCAAACAAGGACAAATGTCAGAAAAAGGTACTTGCCTTTCTTCCCTCTTCTTATTTGATAGTTTAGCTTTATGATAAAGGAATGTCAGTGTCCATAATAGCACTTTCCTTCTTAGAGTTAGGGGTCTAGCATACAAGAGGAAATCCACTTGTCTGCAGGGGGATTCTCTGTAACATAGCCTTGTGAATAATTTTTCTTTCTTTGATATGGCTTGTTCACATGACTGAACAATGAGGTGTAGGTTCTTCACTTTTTCTTTCCAGCATGTATTTAATTGACCAATCCCATTTTTAGATGGAAGATCTTGTTGTCTTTTTTTTTTTCTATCATATTGTTGACAATGGTGACAAAAGGAAGGAATGTGTTTAAATAGAAATGTTCTTCATATTTTAACTCCGCCTGCAAATTTTCGAGCAAACTATGTGCCCTGGTTCCAAGGGGAGTGATGGTTTGTGATGTTTCCCATGACTCAGTAACTAGTTCCATTCTTTTCTTGATATTATTCTCCACATATCCTCTACAATATGCGAGGAGGCTGGAGGATCCTTTTAAGTTGGTTGCAAGGGTGGTAGACATGGCTATTTCCAAATTATTGACAAGTGATGGCATAGGAATCAAAGCCTCTTCCAATTCCTTGACCCAGTCCTTCAGTCTGGCATTCTCAGCCTCAACGCCTCCAATGGAATCATGAAGTGCATCTCCACTCACCTTGTGAAGTTGATATATTTGGGATGGCCGCATGTTGGCAAGGTCAACCTCTGACCGAGATTTTCCTTTCTTATTTTTTACATCTTTTTTTTCAATGATCAATTTTTTGGACTGGGTGTCAAAAACAACGCTTTGGAACACAAAGGATTCATCTTCGTCAAAATTTTCGGTATCAGATATGTCCATTGAACGACTATGCTGGATGGCGTCTCTGGGCTTATCAAGGTAACAGAGCATGCTATCCAAATATGGCTCAAGTTCCATGTTCTCACTCTGAATTTTGGGCTCTTCCGCCCGTCCCACATTTTTTTTCTCTTCTTTTCTACTAGAAGCTTGTGAGAACTATCAATTTTAGAGCGAGGAGGGTCGTTATCGCCTCCTCCGTTTGAAGAAATTTGAGTTGTTTTGTTGTTGTGGTGGGCCGTTGGAGTGATGCTTTGGGATGTTGTACTTTTTGGAGTGTTATTCGTCGATTTAACACTCTTGTCATCGAGGCCTTTCCCCAGTGGCTTGTACAATTTAGTGCTGCTTTGTAGTGTGTCTAGGTCGCCAGCATCAAAAGTAGGAGCGTTGCCGCCAGTGTCTCTATTTTCGGTCAAGTGTTTTTTGAAAAAACAATTGCCAAATTCAAGTGTTTGTAAATGTTGTCGAAAAATATTATCGGGGTCAAACCCTCTTAGGATTTCATCATATCTCAGGTTGAATTTGCTAGAATGCACTGCAAATTCGTCAATTTTGTTGATGTTTTTCAACACGAAGTCCCCGACTTTCCAGGGCAGAGGAATGAACTGTTTTTTCCTCTTCTTTTGCAATAGATGCAACCAGTAGTTGTATTGATGTGTTGTTTCTACAACAAACATTATGTCCGTAATGTGACACGGAAAGAGAGAAGGTTTTTCCCTGGTGCCAAAAATTCTTATCACAGTGTAATTATCCAAATGTTCAAGTGCTCCTTTCTCATCCAAAAAAATGGTTGCATGTTTAGATATGCGGGGAGAATCTTCTCCTAACAACCAAACTTTGAAAATAGACATGAAGACATTAAAAACCTCATAAAAACAGTGGGAATCCTTTTGCTTCCACAAGTCTTGGTACTAGAACCTTACTGGGTCGAATTCCCAGTTGACATTCTTGGACAGAGACAGTTCTGGAAACTGGCAGCAATGTGCTATCACAAAAACTAAGTAGGATGACATACAAAATTTCTTTTCCCTTTTGAAGCTTGAAAATTGGGAATAGATTTCATGGGAAATTAACTTACCCCAATAAAAAATGGCTTGTTCCTTGACTATGAAATACAAAATATAAAGAGCCATCCGTGAAACAGTTGTTGTGGAATCCGGTCCCATTATTCTTGTAAACAACCAGGCAATTTCAAGGAATGGATTTCTAAATGAACTAATCTGGAAGCTTGTGATATCTTCAGGAAATACAATCGGGTCTTCCAACAAATGGGGCAAGAGGTCGAGCCCGTTATTATGATTTTCTAGGAACTATTTGCAATCTTCTCCTTTGAACGTCAATGTTGGCTCTGACAATATTAACATCTGGTGGAAGACTTGAGGTGACAAAGAAACAAAAGAGTGATCCTGCAGTGGAATAATTATTTTGTCTGAAATAAATTTATCGATGGACCAAGATACCAACTCCTTACAATCAAAAACTTCAGGGACACATTCTGCACGAGAAATCCCAGAGGTCCAAATTACTTGGTTCTGGGTGACAAGGGTTGAGTAATAAGAATATGCCCTAGACCACTGGAGGTTCTGGTCCTCGCACTCGAATATGTTCATTGTATCTCCACAAAACTACCATCGAGATGATGCCACAGGTTTATGAGAACGTTGGTTTTCTCCAGACGATGGTTGAAATGAAAAGTTTGAGCCGATAATGTAACTCTCCGCAAAATGTTGGTTAAATGCTTATGAATGGGAAAGCTCCTCGAGCCTTTTGTTGATTAATGACAATCTGTATGGGTGGTGCATGATGAACTATTAGCAGTAAATATTACTTATTGCATATTTAGAAATGTGAAGGTGGCAGGTAAGACGAAAAGCAATTAAGGATTGGAGGTTTAGTGAACACGCCAAGCTGACGACGTGTGAACGAAATTTCATGATTTTGAAATCAACACTCAGAAGGGATAATATAAACCCTTGCAAATATTGGTTTAATACGTATTAATAGGAGATATCCTTGAGCCTTTCACCCATCAATGACAATCTATATGGTTCCTGCATGATGAGATGTTAGAATTAAATGTCAGTAATTGTATATTTAGAAACAATATATGTATATATATATTATTATTTTTATTTTTTTTACTATAGACAAGTGCGAAGGTCACAGAGATGGGGGAGAGAAAGGAATGAATGGCAAGGTCTGAAAAGAAGTCGGATGAGATTCAAAATAGGGTTGTGGGGGATACTCAGGAGAGGTGAGTGTTCGACGGTCAAATTTTATGTATCGGAATTTTTTACTACAAAACATATAAAACAAAAGAGAGCATGATGGGGTAGTTCAGTGGTCAGTTTGTATATTTGTGGAATTCTGGAAAAGTGGCTAAGTATGATGACCAAAAATGGTTGGTCGAACTTGTTTTCGGAATTGAAGATTGAAGATTTCATGAACGGACCAACCCGATGATGTGCAACTAACATTCCATGATGTTTGAAATTAACACTTAGAAGGGATAATATAACCATCCATAAATTTTGGTTTTATGCGTATTAATGGGAGTTTTCCTCAAATCCTAGTGTAGCATTAAATGGTAACTGCTAATTGCAAAAGGGCATGGAAACATGAAACAACGATTAGGAATAGGATATTTCTTGAACCCGCCAACCCGACGATCCACGAAAGAGATTTAAAGAAATGGCGAAGTATGGAAAGTAGACGGGTGCACTTCAAAATGGGGTGACAATAGTTCCACAGGAGACGTGAGGACCCGATGGTCAAATTGTATGTCTCGAAATTTTTTCAGTGCAAAATGTACTATATATATAAAAAAACATTTGTTTATTCTAGACAAGTGCCAAAGTTAGGGAGATGAGGGAGAGAAAGGAATGAGTGGAAAGGTCTTAAAAGCGGTCGGAAGAGATTCAAAATAGGGTTACAGGGGATACTCAGGAGGGGCAAGTGTCCCACGATCAAATTTTATGTATCATAATTTTTTATTGCAAAACATGTAAAACGAAAGAGAGCATGATGGGGCAGTTCAATGGTCAGTTTGTATATTTGTAGAATTCTGGGAAAGTGGCTAAGTATGGAATAGGGAAACATTTGAGCGAACTCATTTTTAGAAGCGAGGATTGAAGTTTTTGTGAATGAAACAACCCAACAATGCACCTCTTATATATAATTGGTAATTGTTAATTGCAAAAGGGCACGAGAACAAGAAACAACGATTAGGAACTCAATATTTCTTGAACCCACCAAACTGACGATCTGCGAAAGAAATTTGAAGAAATGGTGAAGTATGGAAAGCAAACGGATGAGCTTCAAAATGGGGTGACAATAGTTCCACAGAAGACGTGAGGACCCGACGGTTAAATTGTATGTCTCAGAAGTTTTCAGTGAAAAATGTGTACCACGGAAGAGGGCATGATAGGTATACCGTAATACGAAAGACTGTATGATCTGATTTTGGTTGTAAATTTTTATATCGCATAAGTCACAGTACTGTTCGCAGGTCATGGAACAATAGAAGTCCAATCTAGATCCCGCCTACCCAGAATCCGCGGTCGGAGAAGTGACTAGGTATGGAAAGGGGAAGTGGTCGGTCAGTGTCGTGATATAAAAGCATGAGTGCAAACATGAACTCGCAAGTCCGCCTACCCGCACAACCAGACATTTTTGAAAAATTGAATAAGTGAGGAGAAGGATAAAGTTCAGGGAAAAGAGAAATAGATATTTGGCTAAGTATAGAAGACAGAAAAGAAGGGCCAATATATTCACATCTGTAATAGATATCCCATTTCTTGCCAAGATATATACTTGGAAAGAAGTGTGAAGGTGGCAGGCACAGAAAACAACAGCTAGGAATATGATCCACAAGTTTACTTGGTTCTTGGTTGTATGCTTCGTCTGTCAATTTGTATATTGCGGAACTCCAAGTCATTTTTTTAGCCAGCGAGCCTGCAAGTCCGGCTGTCAATTTGTATAGTGCGGAACTATGGGTGTTGTTTGTAGGACACAAAACTATAGAGGACACGATTTTCCCTTTAATATAACCTATGTGATGCAAATGTAGTATGTGGCTCGTTTTAGCACTTTTCCATCCGTAAAAAATCGCAATCTTGAGCCCACCAGCGCTGGAGTCCGTGTGTCAATTTGTATATCGCGGAACTCTGAATGCTATTTGGAGGTCATGGAAAAATAGAAGTGAAATGTTGAGCCAACCAGTGCGCAAGTCTGCCTTTCAATTTGTATATCGCGAAACTCTGGGTGATACCTTTAGGACACAAAACAATAGAGGCCCAATTTATACAAAGGGGAAGCGCTTGGTCGAAATGCATGAATCCACCAACCAGCGCAGCAAGGCATTTTCAGAAAAAATGATTAAGTAACTAGGAAGAGAAACTACAGGGGATAAAAGAGTGGGAAAATATAAAGGTAGAGGGAAGTTTTCGTAAGCATGAATTGGTTTCAAACAATCCCCATTGTTTCAAAACCATCATTTTCTACTAATTGTCAACAAATGCTTTGTTGAAGATTATATTTTATTTCAACGTGTGGGTGTAAGTGTGTTCTTGATACATTCTTCCATGACTGTAACATATTAACTTAAGTATTAAACTTCTTGCATTATGGGTTGTTAGCATTAAAGCTTAATAATTGCATGTCTAGAAACAAGAATGACGATTTTACTGCAACATTGCAATTTGGTATTGCTATGTTCTATCTACATTGGGAATATAATTGAACGTTGGTTTGAAGCTGTGTGCAATCCATTTTTTGTTTGCATAAAATCTTGGTGGATCGACACAATACATTGTCATATAATTGTTATATGCTCCATCTTAGAAAAAATTACCTAAGTAAATACAATATCGAAGAACAACGAGACCACTGAACCATGCCAATGAGAAGAGGCGTTAAATCCAGAAAATAAGCAGCAACGAAGACTCCAAGGAATTTTTTTTTAATAGAAAATCCATTTAAAAAAAAAAAAATCGAGTACTGTACATCTATCCTTGGAAATTGGACCCAGTTATTTGGGCCAAAACATTGAACGTATCTTCCACAAACACAGGCACGGGATCAATAGTATGCAGGAGATATCGAGATGCTCTTCAACATGCATACAAAACTGATTACCATGCTTTTTTTAAGGAAATCCTTTCAGTTTTCTCCTCGATGGATCATCCTGTGGTAAAATTGATAGTTCTCATAAGCTTCCCGTGAGGAAGAAGACGAAAAAATTTGCAAGGAAAATGGAATATCCCTTAACTGAAAGTTAGGACACACCAAGAAACTGCCTATCCACAGTCGAAAAAACTTCAGGGACACAGGTTGAATGTGCAATTTCAGAGGCCCACTTTAGTCCATTCTGGGTGGAAGGAGATGACTAGTAGAAATATGCCTTGCACTAGTGGGACTTTTGGTCCTCATTCCCGAAGATGTTAATTGTATATCCAGAGAACGGGACAATAGTCCCACAATTGAATATTGTTTTAGCTTGAAATATATCTCTAAGAGCATCAACATATCATTTCCTTATAGTGAAAGTCTTCCACCCAGAACAGACTAATTTGGACCTCTGAAATTCCTACTTTCGAGCTGCAAAGCGGATATTGCATTCAACTTCGGTTTTTTTTCTGAAACTCCTTATTTTGGTGTTGTTAGGACCGCCATCACTGAGCTGGGAAGTTCCGTCCGTTATGGTGCTGACGGGCGAAATTGTCCGTCCGTCAATTGAGAGAGTGGAACCGGTCCAAGGTTGTCTAAATAACCCAAGCCGTTTGGAATGAACCACCCTGACGGGTTTAATGGCTCCGTTGGCCGCTCTAAGTTCCTAAGAAAACAAAAGAGAAAACTAATCTAAACTAACCAATCTAACTAAAACAAATAAAACTAACTAAAACTAACTAAAACTAAATACAAGAAACTAAATTAACTAAAACTAAATAAAACTAACTAAAACTAACTAAAACAAACTAACTAAAACTAAATACAAGAAACTAAATTAACTAAAACTAAATAAAAACAACTAATACACTAATCTAATTAAAACAAACTACTATATAAACTAAAACTAAATACAAACTACTAATTACTATTACACTAACTCTATTAAATAACCATCCAACTACTAGTTATAATACAACTTATTCACAAATATACAATATACACAACTTGCAAATTTGAATAAAACCTGTAAAACTCATATGCTTTCTGTCCTAAGACAGCCAGAGATATTTTTGTTTTTCTGATTTTATGAATAAGAAATAAAACTACTAAAATTAAACGATCTAATATACTAACTCTAACTTAAACTAATATCTGAACTAAACTACTAATAAAAACAACAAACAAACGACTAACCGACCTGGAAGCGATCCTAATTTGTCCCACGTATGATGAATTCGAAGCTGGTCGGAGGAAGGAAACTCGCACGGGTTAATCCAAAAGATTTTCGTAAACGATTGGCTACGCTGCTCTTTGAGTGGTTTACAGGACAAACAAGACATAAAAAATCATAACAACTATATGATTATAAATCTCTGCAATAAGGGAAACCTGTTATGCAAAAACTTATATTTGATAATTCAACTTATGAAGAAGATAAACCTGTCATTCACAAACTGAATTAAACAATTGTTATGTCTTTTATACACTTAGAAGAAATCAGATATGGATTGCAATTATTAAATTATATCACTTGCACATGATTAAGATAGCTAAAGTAGTCATTAACTAGATACAAATTGATATACACAACATGAAGCAAAATGTTGATATAATGAGAAGCTAAAGCTGTAACAAAACACCAAATTCTGCCTCAGTCTGTATTAAAACTCCATATCCTTGTTCTCCCACGAATGAGGATGAACATTATTACAAAAATCATAAGTATTTATAAGTCTCTCCATAGGGTAAAACCTCCCTGTGGATAATATCAAACTGTTTTACATAATCTGGGAAGATATTCCCAAAATCAATTAAACTCGGAAACTAAAATGCAAGTGAAATATTCCAAATATCCCCTAACTGCTCATCAAATCCATTGCAATTTCGAATTCATCTGCAATAGACCAAAAATATCAAGTTAGAAAGATATTTCATTAACAAAACAATAAAAATCTAATCTTACAGACTTAGCTACAGAATCATCTGATTCTGTAGCTAGTCTAAAATAGCATACAGGATCAAATAAATATCAAATCAAATCTCTTTAAAATAATTCAATCCAATTTTCTTTTAATAAACATTAAATACGAATCACTAATGACTCACATGATTTTATCATTCAAATTAAACAAAATCAAAAGTGATTCAATCGAAACAGGGGTAGGAGTACTCTGTTTCACGGTTACCATAATCAGATCGAACAGTAACAAGATTGTCCCATATCCAATTAAAATCGAATAAGATCAAAATCCAATAACCAAATAGAGAGACAAGTATGCTCTGTTTTGATTGCCATCATAGTCGGGTAAACATAATCGAAACCAAACAGTTTTACAAATCATTTCGCATCCAATTCGGAAGTAGTGCCATCAAGCAAATCACATGCAACGTTGTGTTTTTCCAAAACAGGAGATACGATTAGATCAAAATAGGATTGTTTTACAATTATTATAACTGTTATGGCTCAAACGGTTCGCACCACAGGTGGATTAATTCAGACAGATACGTGAACCAATTCATACAAAATCATAACCAGATTGATTCGACTTTGACCATAATCACTATAGGATTGACATAAGTGATAATTGGTAAAATTGTGCAAATAAACTCTATTGGATTTGAACGAAATGGTTAATTCCAAACAAGTCGTGATAGGGTTTAATATAGAAACAAATCATGAATCAATCTCGTTTCACAAATCCACTTGAAATAGAATATCTATCGTAAATACGAATTCAACTGATAGCAGGGTCGATCAAACCAACACAAATCAACCAGCTGGGTCTTTCACATAACCGTTACGAATTGTTTTGGATGTATTTTAACAGGATCATATTGAGAATAATCTGAATTGTATTCATGTAACAGTTACCCATATCACAATTGTTGCCAACCATAACCTATACATTATAACCAATTCGAATCGAAACTTGATTGTGTTCAAAATTGAAATGCGAAACAACTTGTGTCTATAATAGATACAGCGACTTCAATTAGCAACAAAACATCCAAAATTAAGCTAAATGAAACCAATCAAATCCATACTAAGATCCAATCAAATTGACGAAAGAATCCAATCGAAACTAAACTGGGAAAACAAATTTCATTAATCAAAACAAAACTATGTACTTAATGCATATAATGTGACAGAGCAAATTCACGCTGTAAACATAGCTATTCGAAAGAATTCGAATTCGTTATATTAAAAAGTGATAGAACATACCAGTGAGGCTGCTCAAACTATGCCAATTTTGAATTAACGACCGTTGTAGCTGACTCCACATTCTTAAACAAAATAGAACCTGTTGTCCTCTGTTTCTTATCAGTGGCTTGCAATTTGGCCTTTTGACTAGTAAGCCTTGCAACTTGATCCTCCAAAGAATGAATTCTGGACTGTAGCATTGGCACATCAAGATAATACCTCTCTAACCACGAGCCGCACTGATCACAGGGTGGTGATGTAGACTTAGGTAAAGCAGGAGAGGGTTTTGATGAAGGACCGGGGTTTGGACAAGGCAGCTGAATGCCTGGGTAGTTAGGGTCGTTTTGCAAGCAAGGTGGTAGGTTCGACACGAAGTCAAATGAGGGTTTGGCACACAGACCTTCGGAATAGGGATATTCACTTGCCAAGTAACGTTCCACTTCCGAGTCGGAATCTCCACTCAAAATGATAGGGTCAGGGTTGACAGGAGGTTTCGACTTGTTTCTTGCCATTCGAGAGATTAAACAGGCATTCTTTTTGCCTTTGGAGTTTGCAGTAGGTTTTGCTTTAGGCCTTTTAGCCACAGGCTTAACAGTTTCGACATCCTTGGTCATAGAGTGGGGTAGGTCGACAGGTGAGTCGGGTAAAGGTTTAGGTAACAGAATACTATAGGGTACCGGGGTTACACACTTTCCCTCGCTCACCACAGGTTTGTCAACCTGTGGAGGGTTTGAATCCTCAAAATCATTGCGAGTAAGAAAATCGTTCCAACAGTCTCCGTGTAACCTCAAATGACAGACGACAACAATTTTAACCAGCCCATAGTGAAAAAGGCTGCTATCAGCCTGGTTCCTTTTGTATCTCTTAGACATTTTAAACAGGCTTCTATGCAGGTAATAAGGCATATTAAGCTCATAGCCCATGAAAACCATTAGCAAACGAAGGTGGTGTAAGAAAACAAAACCATACCGACCCTCGTAGGTGATAAACTGTTTGATTATCATCAACAAATCGTTCCAACGTTGCTTGAGCATGTTCGCGGGCAAACCTTTATCACAGGAGCTAACCTTACACAACTGGAAGAGCAGTGTCCAAGGGACCTCTTCCACTTTGCAATTCTTGGACCATCGTTGTCCAGTGACAGGCAAACCTGTAGCTAAACTGAGAAATTGCTCGTCAATTTCCAATTGAACATCCCCGACCTTGGCTCGACAACCATCAAAGGTTAAAGCGAATTGCCGAGCAACGCAGGGGTTAAAACCATCAAACTTTTGTATGAACGAGAGCCATCCAAATTCCTCAAGGTCATTGTGGACACTGTTGAACATAAATAGAGCCTGGCTACCATTGGGTTCATCCCTTACGACTGGAGCCATGGTGCGAACACATGGTAAGGGTTTGGGTCGAAATCACCAACACACAGGAGCAAAGTCGTTTGGGCTAACAGCTACGAACAATCAAAGGGGAAGCATTAATGTGCGCATGCGAGGGTGGTGGGATTAATCACCGCCATGCATAATAGTAATGGCAAAGTACAACCGCCAAATTTAACCTTCTGTTGAATCAATCATAGCATAGTTTTAAAACCTTATCATTCGGCCAACCATAAAAATCAAACGGTGGATGATATACCAATGCGCCATTGTAATATATCAAACCATGAATATTCAATGTGAAATCAACCCAAGCGCTTGTTGCATAATGTGTAATCAAAGTTTTAAAACATTGTGGCCATCGATAATTATAGAATTGACAAGCCAAGAGCCATAATAAGGATCACATCATATACATAAAAACAAAAATAAACCATGACCCCTATGTAATTCAATGACCAGGCAAGTCTCAAAAACATAAATTTATATGCTCAATGCCTTACCAGTTTAAGTTATGCAACCAAAAATGTCCAAATAGGCATAGTTTGAAAATTCATTTAGCCACACAATAATAAACCAAAGGTAAGTACCTTTTAGAATATCAATGAGAATATCATGATAGTTCAAATAACGATGGAGGAGTTTTCACGCTTACAGTCATGAAAACTAAATTGAGACCAATTTGCAAGTGTCGCAAGGGATGAAAATATTGTCTATTTACAAAATGCGACAGTAATTTGAAGTTCAGAATTCATAGGTCTAGGCAGCTTATAGGGCAATGGAAAAAATTGAATTGGCTGCCAACATATGGTTGATTTCAATTTGGGTGCAGGAGTGGGAATAGTCTCTGCATTTCCATCATCCATTGTCGTATCAACCTCTGCGCCAACCATCAATGCAATTAGGCAGGTTCTCTGAGTAGGCAGGGCTGCCTTGGAATTATTTGGCTTGAAATAAATATCTCGGTGTACCAAGGGACCATATCCTTTTTTTCTCCTGGGTGGAGGGAGATGAGTAGTAAGAATATGACCTGGAATACTAGAACCTCTGGCCATCATGCCCAAATGTGTTTACTATATTTGGACAGAACTATTGCCACAAGTTAACGATAATTTTTCGTTTTCTCTAGACGATGTTTGAAATGAAAATTGGGGAGGGATAATATAACCCTCAACAAATCATGGTTTAATGCATATCAATGGAAGATATCCTCGAGCCTTTCGCTGATCAATGAAAATCTCCAGGGTTCGTGCGTAATGAGTTGTTACCATTAAAGCTTGCTAATTGCATATTTAGAAAAAAGTGTGAAGGTGGCGGTGACGATGAAGAGCGATTAAGAATTAGATATTTCTTAAAGGCGCCCACCAATCAGCGCATGAAACATATTGCATCCTGTTTGAAATGAATACTTGGAAAAGATAACACTCTTCTCTGCAATCTTGGTTTAATTTGCAGTAATGACAAATATTCTCCGACCTTCCAGACATTAATGACAATCTTAACGATTTCTGCAGGATGAAATACTAGCATTAAAGATTAATAATTGCATATGTGGAAATAAGTACGAAGGTAGCGGTGATGGCGAAGAGCGACCAAGCATTATACATTTCGTCCACCCACGAACCCGCCAAACAGATTCCAAGAAATGGCCAAGTATGGAAAGCGGTCGGGCGGGTTACAAAAAAAGGGGTCAGAAGATATACCCAGGAGACATGAGGGGTTGATGGTCATATTGCATCTCAGTGAAAGATATCATCCGTCAATTTTTATATCGTGAAATTTTGGGTGTTGTTTGTGCATAGGGGAACAGTGGAAGCGCAATGTCGAGAGGGAAATTTGTATATTGCTGAAATTCGAGTGTTGTATATAAAATCATGAGACATTCAAAAAAAGGACCAAGTAAACAGAAAGAAAAAGCATACGAGATTAAGGGGAATTTGTTTGCTAATTTGTAAATTGTGGAAGCCTGGGTTCTATTTGCAGACGACAAAACAATGGAAACGCAATGTTGAAACCGCCTATGTGGGAACCAACGATTCAAAAAGTTTGATCAATATGAAACGGGGAAGCAGTCGGTCATGCTAGTGATATAAAAGTAACAATGGAAATATGAAGACGTGAATCCACCAAATCCCGCACCTAGACATTTTCCAAAAAACGATTAAGTAAAGAAATGAAAAGCAGAGGGAAAAAGAGAAAGCGGATGGCAATTTCCGGAAGCGGGAATTGTTGTAAGAAAGCACCATTGATGGTATTAACAGTAAATATGGAGTGCATTAAACATGTAAACATGTTCTTCAATCAATGAATAGATACAACAAGCGATGTTTATAGTTTCCAGGATCTGTTTGTATAAGAGAAGCGTCGAAAAGTTACAAGAAAATAAGTTTTTGTACTGTTATCTTCACCGCAAGTATAACAATGACAAATTTGAATTTTAATGTCCTCTTGTTCATATGATTGTTCCATTAGACTTCCCATAGTATATATTCTTTTATTTCAATTTGTTTGCTAATTTGTAGATCGTGGAAGTCAAGGTGTTGTTTGCAGGTGGCGGAACAATGGAAACGCAATATTGAACCCACCTATCCGGTAACTCGCCTATTCAGAAAAATGTGAGCCAACAAGTTTGTACAATATGAAATAGGGAAGCGGTCGGTTGGGTTGGTGATATAAAAGTAAGTGAAATCTGAAGACGTGAATCCTCCAACCTCCACATCTAGAAATTTTTCGAAAAACGAGTTATACATAATAAATATGTACTTCTATAAAGTAAGGACATGAGATTTTATAGAGCATGTACAGATCCCACATTCCATACTTAGCCACTTTTCGGATCGTGGGTTCTCGGGCTAGCAGGCTCAAAATTTGGCCTATATTGTTTTGTGCCCTACAAATAACACCTAGAATTCCGCGATATACAAATTGACAAGCGTACTTGTGGGATGGTTGGCTCAACATTGCACTTCTATTGTTCTGTGTCCTCCTAACAACACTCGGATTTCCACGATATACAAATTGACAGATGGACTATAGGGTTGGCGGGCTCAAGATTGCGATTGTTTACGGATGGTGATCCCTATCAACTATCTAACATTATCTAAAAACATTATTTTCAATACTAAATTATTAATATTAAATATTGATATTGTACAATTTAATTAGACAAAAAAAATTGTACAATATGAAATGAGGAAGCGGTTGGTTGGGCTCGTGATATAAAAGTAACTGAAATCTGAAGATGTGAATCCGCCAACTTCCACACCAAGAAATTTTCTGAAAAATGAGTAATACATACTAAATATGTACTTTTATAAAGTATGGACATGATATTTTTTAGAGCATGTACGGATCCCACATTCCCTACTTAGCCACATTTTGGATCATGGGTTCTCGGGCTGGTGGGCTCAAAATTGGGCTTCTATTGTTTCGTTTCGTACAAATAGTACCAACAATTCCCTGATGTACAAATTGACAGGTAGAATTGCAAGCTGGATGGCTCAACATTGCACTTCTATTGTTCCATATCCTCCAAACAACACTCGGAGTTCCACGATATACAAATTGACAGACGGACTCCAGGGATGGCAGGCTCAAGATTGTGATTGTTTACGAGGGTGATCCCTATCAACTTTCTAACATTATCTAAAAACATTATTTTCAATACTAAAGTATTAATATTAAATATTGATATTTTACCATTTAATTACATAAAAGTATTAAAGGATGTTAAATATCTTATTTAAAAGAAAAACCCGCGTATTCGGAAACTTGCGTTCCAAAAATTTTGTACAATATGAAACAGGGAAATAGTCAGTCGATTGTACAATATGTACTTCTATAAAGTATGGAAATGATATTTTATAGAGCATGTATGGATCCTGCATTCCATACTTATCCACTTTTTGGATCGTTCTCAGGTTGGCGGTCTCAAAATTGGGCCTCTATTGTTCCGTACCCTACAAATAGTACCCAGAATTCACGATATACAAATTGACAGGCGGACTTGTAGGCTAGATGGCTCAACATTGCACTTCTATTGTTCTGTGTCCTCCAAACAACACTCAGAGTTCCGCGATATACAAATTGACAGACAAATCCAGGGCTAGCGGGCTCAAGATTGCGATTGTTTACTATGGTGATCCCTATCAACTATCTAACATTATCTAAAAACATTATTTTCAATACTAAAGTATTAATATTAAATATTGATATTGTACAATTTAATTACATAAAATTATTAAAGGATGTTAAATATCTTATTTAAAAAAAAAACCTGTATATTCGAAAACTTGTGTTCCAAAAATTTTGTACAATATGAAAGGAGGAAGCAGTCGGTCCTGTTGGTGATATAAAAGTAAGTGAAAATCTAAACACGTGTATCCGCCAACTACCGCACCTAGAAATTTTCTGAGAAATGAGTAACACATACTAAATATGTACCTTTATATAGTATGGACATGAGATTTTATAGAGCATGTACGGATCCCTCATTCCATACTTAGCCACTTTGTGGAGCGTGGGTTCTCGGGTTGGCGGGCTCAAAATTGGGCCTCTATTGCTCTGTGCCCTACAAATAGCACCCACAGTTCCACGATATACAAATTGACAAGAGGACATGCGGGTTGGCTGGCTCAACATTGTACTTCTATTGTTCCGTGTCCTCCAAACAACAATTAGAGTTTCGCGATATACAAATTGATAGACAGACTC
Source organism: Picea engelmannii (assembly GCA_009831015.1). Taxonomy (NCBI): domain Eukaryota; kingdom Viridiplantae; phylum Streptophyta; class Pinopsida; order Pinales; family Pinaceae; genus Picea; species Picea engelmannii. The sequence continues at coordinate 51,117 of ML788040.1, read as the reverse complement.
TAGGGATGGCGGGCTCAAGATTGCGATTGTTTACGGATGGTCATCACTATCAACTATATAACATTATCTAAAAACATCTGTTTCAAATACTAAACTATTAATATTAAATATTGATATTGTACAATTTAATTACATAAAATTATTAAAAATGTTAAATCTCTTATTTAAAAAATGATATTAATTCTATCACCGCAAGCATAACAATGACCAATTTGAATTTTAAGGGCCTCGTGTTGATATGATAGCACAATTGGACTTCACAGAATTTATATTTGTTTATTACAATATGAAACGGTGAAGCGGTCAGTCGAGCTAGTGATATAAAAGTAAGTGAAATCTGAAGACGTGAATTTGCCAACTTCCGCACCTAGAAATTTTTCGAAAAATGAGTAATACATACTACATATGTACTCTTATAAAGTATGGATATGAGATTTTATAGAGCATGTATAGATCTCGCATTACATACTTAGCCACTTTTTGGATCGCGAGTTCTTGTGCTAGCGGGCTCAAAATTTGGCCTCTATTGCTTTGTATCCTACAAATAACACCCATAGTTCCGCGATATACAAATTGGTAGGAGGACTTGCGGGCTGGCTGGCTGAACATTGCACTTCTATTGTTCCATGTCCTCCAAACAACACTCGAAGTTCTGCGATATACAAATTGACAGACGGACTCCAGGGTTGGCGGGCTCAAGATTGTGATTGTTTACGGATGGTGATCCCTATCAACTATCTAACATTATCTAAAAACATTATTTTCAATACTAAATTATTAATATTAAATATTGATACTGTACAATTTAATTACATAAAATTATTAAAGGATGTTAAATATCCTATTTAAAAGAAAAAATCACGTATTCAGAAAGTCGCGATCCAAAAAGTTTGTACAATATGAAACGGGGAAGCGGTCTGTCGGGCTGGTGATATAAAAGTAAGTGGAAATCTAAATATGGGTATCCACCAACTTCCGCACCTAGAACTTTTCCGAGAAACGAGTAATACATACTAAATATGTACTTTTATAAAGTATGGACATGGGATTTTATAGAGCATGTATGGGTCCCTCATTCCATACTTAGCCACTTTTTGGATCGCGGGTTCTCAGGTTGGCGGGCTCAAAATTGGGCCTCTATTGTTCCATGCCCTACAAATAGAACCCAAAGATCCATGATATACAAATTGACAGGCGGACTTGCGGGCTGGTTGGCTCAACATTGCACTTCTATCATCTAGTGTCCTCCAAACAACACTCAGAGTTCCACGATATACAAATTGACAGACGGACTCTGGGACTGGCAAGCTCAATATTGTGATTGTTTACGGATGGTCATCCCTATAAACTATCTAACATTATCTAAAAACATTATTTTCAAATACTAAATTATTAATATTAAATGTTGATATTGTACAATTTAATTACATAAAATTATCAAAGGATGTTAAATCGCTTATTTCAAAAAAAAATGAAAGAAACAAAAAAAGGTTTTTTTAAATTCTATCACTGCAAGCATAACAACAACCAATTTGAATTTTAAGGGCCTCTTGTTGATATGATAGCATAGTTGGAATTCGCACAATATATATTCATTTATTTCAAATTATTCCAGGAGATTAATTTTACCAAGTTCATCGATCAAGGAAAAGTGCTAAAACAAGCCACATACTACATTTGTGTCACAACACCATACAAATTGGCAGGAAGATTTGCGGGCTAGCTGGCTAAAAAATTGCAATTCTATTGTTCTGTGTCCTCCAAAAAACACTCGGAGTTCCGCAATATACAAATTGACAGATGAAGCATACAACCAAGAACCAACTAAACTCCAAACAACCCGCAAGCAAGTTCCCACAAGGTTCCATAGAGTAGCACACATTGACATTTGCATCAAACAATTTGATATACAAAGAAAAGACATCACATAATTGGTTTTCTCTTACATTTGGTATATGTTCCCATAAGAAAATAACTGGGGCCATGGGATATATGAGGTTTGCTACCATGCTTCCCATTTTTGGACCGAACAATCTTATGCACATGCAATCTCAAGTACTCAAGTCCGACGAAGATTCATCTAGGTGTTGAAGAAATATTACAGAGACACATGAGATATTTTCATTTCCTGCCAAAGCTTGATATGTTTTTGTTTTTCCCTTCTTCATTCGATATGAAATATTTCATGTTCCTCATTTAAGGTAAATTTGTTGTGTATCTGAAAGTCGCGCAACATGTAGACATTGCTTGGCTTTTTCTGTAGGTATGCTTCATATGACAATTCTGCTAACCTAGGAAGCACATCTTGTAACAAAGGCTACCTAATTGTACAATGCATGGTTATGTTTCCCACGGTTCAGATGGTAGCATCGAGGCAATGCCCATATGTATATGGACATTTTTCACCGCATTGTAGACAATCAATCGTATTATCACTTATCAAAGAGGAAGAAGAAGCAGGAGAGTTGCATTTCGCATATACAAGCTCAAAGGGGGTCAAGTACACATTCGTTGCAACCAAAACACCTTCAACCTAGAAACACAAGCATAGGAATTAATACATTGAACAATATAATACACAACTGCACCCCCTCCCCCCCTTAAAAAAAAAAAAATCCACAAAAAATTGGTGAAGGCTATTTGTATAAGCAAAGTGAGGTTGATTCTGTGGATGTATATGCACAATAGTTGTAGAGCTAGCTAATTTCTTAAGATCCTGTACTATGTCTGCTCACAACTCTGTTACAAACGTTTCTTGGGTTGTACGAAACATCCTTTCTCTAACATCCCTTTTCTTTGTTATATTTTTGAAGAGCATAAGTGGAAACTTCCCTTTCTGAAATTGTTGTTCCATTGATGAAAACAAATTTGAATAGGTATTGAACAATTGCAGCTGCAACATGGAACAATGCAATATTTGTGTAACTTACCTGAGATACATGCACATGCAAAAGTAAAGGACAAAACTGGATATGGAAAGAGGTACCATTGCCTTGTTGTTGTCCGACTCTCCATACTTTATATGGAGAATGTGTTGCAAGCCAAGTTTTCTCGCCAGTTTGACAGCTGCGCCAATGGTTCCGATTGGGTAAATATCACTTCTTTGTGCAAGTTGGCTGATAGTCACGTCTGGGGCAAAACGATTTTCTGAACAAACACTGGAAATTTTTTCCACAATACTTGTTTCGTTGAACGAAATAATCCGATCAAAATCACCACGGTCATATACTGTTTTGGACAATATATTAAAATTTTTAATGGATATCCCATTACCCAAAGATATCGTTTCTGAATGTTTCTAGACAAGTTGTGTAGGAATAGTCAGTGTGATTGTCATCATGGTCTCCTTGTCTTTCATGTCAGCACACATAATGGATCTAGTTTTTTTTTCCGTGTCCAAGTAGGTGCAATAGACGACCATTATGTCCCTGACGAACACTTGTCCAGTTCGATGGCTGTTCAAGCCCTCTATTGATAGTACTTTGGGTGTTACAACTCTAGACCCGGTGACAATTTTTGAACAGGAAAACTAAAGTGAATGGTAGTGTGCATTTTGTTTTTTGCATTCTTCTTTCACTGGCATAAACATACAAGTAGACGCATAGCTTTGATGAACTATGTAGCCAGAGTTTTGCAACCACACCTCTTAGTTTGTAGAACCTGTGCTATGTTCAACATCTCGCTTGTACTTGTCGATACTTCTTGTGAACTGTAAACCATGTATTATAGATGACATCAACATATTGACCATGCCATAGATGAATAAATAGCCGAGGATATTCATTTGGTAAACATACTAGGAGCAGAGTGTATGCATCTTTACCTTTGGCCTTGTCAATCTGCTAATGTTTGGGATGACTGAATACTCATGGCCATGTCACTAGTCCAAATTTTTCTGATGCAAGCATGTGTAGATGAACATCAGAAGGACTAAACAAGAATATGCATTATCTATTGTCCATAATAGTTCTTAATGTCACATGCAGGGTGGAAGGAGGTGGAATACGAAATAGGGTGTCAAGGAATATACTCAGGAAACATGAGGACCCGAGCGTCAAATTGTATGCCTCTAATTTTTTGACTGGAAAAATGTGTAACAATAAACAAGGCATGAGGGAGGGGCACCACAACCAATATGTATATTGCGGACCCCCGAAAGCCAGGGGAGCAATCTTGAAACCGTCAGCCCGGCACCCACAATCGACAAAGTGGGTAAGTATGGAATAAGGTAGAAGCGTGACCATAAATGTGAAACCGTTAGTCTTCCAACCGACACACCAAGGCATTTTTAGAAAGAACACTAAAAAGAGAAATTAGAAAACAAAAGGGATAATAGAAAATGGAAAAAGTAGAAATGGGGAGGGTGGAAAGGCCCATTGTTGCCAAGTCATCATTTTCTAGTCTAATATTATATTTCCCCACCCAGTTTGTATATTTAATTTACCAGCACAGTTGGTATACCTTATTGAATATTTTACCAAAAAACCCTTTGTTGTTGCATAGAACAATTCATCTTCCTGTCCAACTAACCTGATTCTTCCAAGGTAGCAATGCCGAATATACAATGGACATGAAGGTGAGTTAGTATGAAGACAGACATGTAAAAGAAAGAGAAACAGTTCTATTTATTCCAATGTAACAACAAACAGAATACAATTCACATGAGAATACGCAGAAAGATATGTAGTGTATACATACAGGTAAACCTAAAAAATTACATTTGAAGGAAGAAAAGAACCAAAAAAAAAAAAAGGTGCAAAGGAGTAGAACAAGTACAACAAATATACAGACAGTAAATGAAAAAATGAACACTGGAATATGAAATAAGATTACAGGTATCCACCTCTGCAACTCCTCGTCTACATTCCTGCCAAATATTCCATCATCCTATCCATCCATTCTGTTTGTTTAAATGTAGCAATGCAGGAAAAATAGACCGGACATGAAGGAGGTTAGTATGCATGAAGACATGTAACGAAGATAAGTTATTATGTAGGAAGGTATGCAACATCTACATACTAGAAACTAGTTGAACACATATACATACAATAAATGAAATACAAAACAACACAATATTAAATAATAGTACAAGCATGTACCTTTCTATCTCCTCTTCAACCGATGCAGTCAATAATCCGTCATTTTCTCCAGCTGTTCTATTTGTTTGAATGTGGGAACGCACAGAATACAATGAACATGAATGGAAGATGGTATGCACCAAAGAACAAGTAATATGTACATACATTAAAAGAGACTCAAAGAATAGTATAAAATATAGGCAGAAACAAACCTTTGCGCTTCTCCATCCATAACTGTAAATATGTAATTTGTTTCCCTGCCCAAAATATATTACAAGCCACAAAATATTATGAAATTGCATGGCCATAGCTAAACGATTTTTTGTTTTCCGTGGAAACGTATACATATATGCTTCAACCCATGGAAATACATGTTATTTATCCTCTACACAGACTGTTGTGGTCACGATACAAGATTTTGGTTTTCCGTGGCAAACTACCCAAATATGCTTCTAGACATGGAAATATAATTTTGCAGAATCTTTGCTGTACATATCATATATCAAGTACAAGACAAATTGTATCATTGGAACACCAGTCTATGTAGAGGATAAAGAACATGTATTGTTATATGGGCACATTTCCCCATACATGGTTTATAACTGCAGCCTGCATATGTTTTATCTTAACAAAAAAATGGATATTGCAATCTCACATGTACTTCTCAAACTATTTTTCATGCAACTATTTTATATCATGTCAACATTGAAGAACCAACAAAATCTCACAGCAGAACATATATCAACCTTGCTAGACAAGGAAAATAACACAATTTCATGCCCACTCGTGGGTGCGGGGGGATGAACACCATAAAGCGCCCAAAAAATAATAACAATACAAAAAAAAAACAGCTCCAACTACTGGTGTAGGACCCCAAACCTGAAAATCCGAATCAAACAAAAGAAAACAACAAGCACCAAACTAGCAAGAAAGCACGAACATGCCCAACTGCATCCCCAGGTCCCCAAAGCGTAAACTTGAGCCAAACAAGCACAACCAACAACCGATGAACCAATGAACTAATGAACAAGCAACAACCACCAAACCCATAAACAACATATGTATCTCCAACGATTACGAAACTGCAACTGAAGCATAGAAGGAACCCGAAACATATGATGAGCATGCCAGTATAAATAAGGAAACATTCTTATTTGCAAACTGCAAACACTAAACAACAAAGAAGGAATAGAAAATGAAAGGCAAAAGCGCAGGTCGAATTGTGAACCAAACAACAACAACAAGCAACAACTGACGAACCAACGAAGAAGAAGCACTCACCGGACTAGTAAACAATGTATGTAGCTTCAACGATGAAAAAATTTCATTGCAAGGCTAGAAGAAGGATGAAACATAAAATGCCTATTCAACTGGCGGTGGACAACAATATTTTCCAAAATCACTGCAACATTGTATGGAAAATTTCGAGGAAAAATGTACTCCGAGAAGCGTATTTAGATAAACATTTAAGGTTGTCAGGTTTTCTAAGGGCCTCATAGTATGAAAACATTTAAGATATCAAGCCTATTGGAGGACCTTGCGTCATGTAGACATTGAAGCTGTCAGACCTATTAAAGAACCTCAAAAAAAGTGTTAATACATTTCAATACAAATACATGCGGCAAGGACCAATAATAGTAGCACAAATAAAACAATAAATCACAATACAAGGTTATAAACTTTGGAATTATCGATCACTATAAAGATTGGATATCTAAACATTTCAATATGATTAGTACAAATAAAAAAACCACCGTATATGATCTACGACAATGCTAGCAGAAAACGCTAAGACAAACATTCAAACTAATGCTAGCATTAATCCACCTTCAAGCAATGCATAAGAAAAATATATGATTCAAAAAGACTGTATACGATCAAATTTTTCGGATATGATAACATATAAAACAATGGGAATAGAGAAGCCGACAATAAGACCTCCAATCTGTTATCCAATCAGATCATTAGATATATGGTACTTTTTATTATATAAAATTCAATTTTTTTAGTTCCCTAACTCCAACAATAGATATTATGCAAATATTTGTGGTCAAAGGAAAAACTAATATGAGGTCAATGAAGTATCCATCGCTATAGTCCCTCTATGCCTACGACATGGACTAATAAGGTTTGTTTTAACTTTATGAAATGCATATGTTAAAATATAATGATTATTCAAATATTTTAAAGGGACTCCTTTCGACATATGTTAAAATACAATGGTTATTCGAATATTTTAAAAGGACCCTCTCGACATATGTTAGCAATGGGTTCTATTAAACTTGACTTAGACCATGCTATTAGTATTGGAGTTTATTTGGGAGGCAGACATCTATCTCGCTAGCACTAATTATAGACTTTTCATTTTTAGTGGAAAACCCCGAGGCCAAGTTAGACGTTTATCCTGCTAAGGATTGAAGGGATGTTAAGGAGGCAGGTGGCTGTTGGGTGAAGAAATTTCTAGATGGAAGTTGAGTTCAGTACAATGATGGGTGCAGAGGATGAGGCACTTTGGAACAAAGAATGGATTTTTTCTCGAACGAAGAGCTAAGGAATTTAGCTGGAGAGGGTAAAGACAAGGTGACCAGTTCGGGTTTCTGAAAAGCGCCAGGAGTATTTACATGTTCAGAGCCTGTTATCAAGCACCCAAAATATCCTATTCCCCTGCTCTGGAGGGATGTAGTCAAGGAAATAATATTATCTCCATAAGACAAAAGGTTTTCGGGCCGCAACTGGGGAAACACACCACACATAAGACAAGGTGAAAAAAGTAGGCCACACAAAGGGAAGGGTCAAGGGACGAAGTTGTGGAAAACCAACAAATCTAAGTGAAGGATGGTTCTAGGGGGGGATATTAGGTTGGAAGAGACCTGTAAATTGGATCTCTATGCGTTGGTTGGTAGCCTCTCATACAGAACTATGTGTAGTGGGTGATTACAACTTGGGTTCCTTTACTGGGATACTCACCAGAGCTAGTGACCCTAACTAGGGTTTGGTATTGTTTCATTTTCAGCACACCAGAGAACTCTTTTAAAGTCTTAGTTAAGACTTGGGTCATCAATGGAGAAATCCTAATGCTGAAGAGATGGAGGGTTATTTTTGACCCAAAAACTAACTATTTCCAGTTCAAACATGTTTGGGTACTACTTCCATTCCTACCTTTAAAACTATGGAATGCTAGATCTCTTACAACTATTGGAAATGAGTTGGGCCATTACACTACAATGGATGAATAGTCCCTCAAAGGGATTGACAAAAGAATAGGGAAAGTCCTGGTCGAACTAGACACACACAATGGTCTACTGGAGACCCTGGACATAGAATCGAGAGGGAGGGTCTATGGACATATGTTGGACTATCTGGGAGTCCCCTTCAGATGATATTACTATCGTAAAATGAGGCATTTACATAAGGATTGTCAAGGGTTTTAGGCGGAGGTGGAATCATAATATTCTATGCTAAGGAAGGTGACACTTTGTGAGTCCCCAGGGGTGGAATCATTCTGGAATGGGGAATACAACATGATTGAGGAGGAATCAGTGTCATCTCTTGCACTGGACACCGATGTTGGTAAGTTACAAAAATTCTTCCCTTCCTTATTCCACTCGTTCTCGGCCTTGGAACTTGATACTCTGAAACTTTCCACCATCCTGACCTGTGTTGCTCAACCTACTATACCTACACAAGTTAGCCCCATGCACGACTTGGGTGGGATGTAGAATCAAGGGACTGATGACTCCATCCTGGGGCTGGGGTGGTGGGATCCTACTATACACCCTTCATTGGACAATAGAGGCGTGGAGGGTCTTACTCCTGATAATGATGGGTGGAGAATGGATGTATAGGGTTTCAGGGAGTCGAAAGTTGGGGAGAGATCATTGGGGGTGGTCCTCGATTCATTGGTTCCTTTGTACTGATATACCTTCACACCAACACCACTTCTCTTTTATAAGGGTCGAGCTGAGGTCGGACAAGAGGTGTTTACACTTGCCGAAATTTTTGGGGGTGGGTTGAGGATTTATTAGGGAAGGATTGTTCCTTGTCGAGGGGGTTGGGGCGTGATATCTCTCCCTTAATGACTAGAAGTGCACATAGGAAAATACTGGCATGTGCTTCAACTCCGAATCTTCAAGACAAAAACATAACTGAACAAGGGGATATTAGAGGCATTAAATCCCTATCTAGAGCCAAGTAATGATCCTACTCACACTAAATATTAGGGGAGTTGGAGGGGCTCTGAAGTTATCCTCCCTCTGAAGATTACTTTCGAGAACTTTACCTCATATTTTGTTTTTCCAAGAAACCCATGTAGAGGAAAGGAAAGTTAGATATTTTTTGAAAACTTTATGTCCTAACTGGCCGGTTTGTGCAGTCATCTCTGTAGGTAGATCTAGGGGTCTCTGTGTGGCATGGGATCCTTACAAATTTAATCTCACTCCTTTTTTAAGTTGTGGTGGAAATCTTATGATAGGTTCAATACTGGAGGGTAATCGACATGATACTTTCCTGAACTATTACGCACCATGTATGGAACACAAAGCCTTTTGGGACAATATGGTTAGCAGTAGCCTACTAAAAAATAAAAACCTAATAGTTGTTGGTGATCTAAATTTCACTGTCACTGTTGGAGAAGTGTGGGGTGACAAAGAATGAATAGACCCTCTGGCGGGGTATATCAAGGGTATTTTCCAAGAAAATGGCTTAGTTGACATCTTACCCAGAGATGTAGTGCTGACCTGGTGCAATGGCAGAGGAGGGCTAGAGGAAATAGCTAAAAGATTGGACCACATTTACATGTTTGAGGACCTGATCACTACTTTTGGGAGATACAAGTCGTGGATGGCTTATCCCTATATCTCATACCATGCGCCTGTGCTACTCCAGTTCGAAAACTATCAACAAAAATAATCATACCCTTTCAAGTTGAACTCCATATGATTGGGGGAAGGGGGATTCGGTGCTATAGTGCAATAGGTTTGGAGCTCCTTGGAATTTGTGGACATATCATCATCCCAAAGAAGACTTGTCTGGAAATTGAAAAAGACAAAACTCAGAGTGACAGGTTGGGTGAAAGAAGAAAGGAGATCGAAACCCATGAAGCTTGATAAAATTAAGGAGGACATAGAGGTTTGTTATCATACAAAATCTCAAAGGACTGACTCGTTCGATACAGATCTCCATATCAAAGAGTTAGAGGAAGAACATATCAAGCTCCTCCTGGCGGATGAGGAAACGTGGAGAAAGAAGAGCAAATCTAATTGGTTACAGAAGGGCGACCATAATAAAAAATTCTTCCATCAATTTGCTAGCCATAGGAGAAATAGGAAAACTATTTGGGAGATCCTGGATGATAACGACACTTGTCAATCGAGTCAGAAGGCCCTTGTATCTGAAGCAGTGAGACACTTCAAATATTTCTATGCAAACATTTGACAAAACTTGATTGTCAAGCAGTTAAGAATAGTTCAATAGTATCCTCGCTTCGTTAAGGGCTTATCCAAGGACAAAAGTATCGGGTCGGAAGGGTGGAAGTTAGAATTCTTTCTCTTTTTCTTTGACCTGGTAGGGGATGACCTTCTTGAGGAAGTGGAGGAATCAAGGAGGGGTGGAACGATGAATATGTCCTTAAACTCAACCTTTCTAGTAATCATTCCAAAAGTGAGCAATCCCTCTTCATTTGGCGATTTCACACCTATATAACTTCGTAATTTGGTTTAAAAAATCATTGCAAAACTCACTTCCAACATGAAAAAACTGATACTTTCATGGTCTCTTTCTAGGGAGAAATTGGGGTTCTTAAAGGGTAGACAGATACTGGACGTAGTTGGTACAACTCATGAATGTATCCAAAACATTAAATTAAAGAAGTTGAAGGCCATTATACTAAAGTTGGACTTGCAGAAGGCTTACGACTGTGTAAACTGGGATTTTCTATGGATGATCCTTCTCTGATCGAGCTTTGGAATTATGCTTACTAATTGGATAATGAGTTGTGTTAGTACAACAACCTTTGCAATATTGATCAATGGTGGGACTATTCCATTCTTCTAGAGTGGGCAAGGACTAAGACAAGGTTTCCCCTTATCCCCACTCTTCTTTATCTTAGTGATGGAAGGACTTAGTCTCCTACTCATGTAGGAACATTCTGAAATGGAAACTTACTGGAGTCAAGGTTTCTTGGTTGATCAAGATTCTCAATTTATTCTTTGTGGATGAAGTCCTTATCATGACTAGCTCTTGTGTACATGAATGGAAGGAAATTGATGCCATACTAGCTACTTTTTTCTGATCTTCAGGCCTGATTATAAACCCCCACAAGTCAACCTTACATTACTCAGGGGTTTAGGAGGAGGAATTCATTCCTTCCAAGGTAATATTCCCTTACAAACTTGTAGGTTTTAGGTATCTTGGCTCTTACCTAGGGTCTACAAATTATAGGGTCAGAGACTGGCGTTGGCTCATTGCTAAGTTTGAGAGAACGATTGGTCTCTGGTGCCATCATTGGCTCTCTTTAGGAGGGAGGTATCTACTATTAAAACCGATACTCAAGAGATTTCCAATTTACTCATTAGCAATGACCATTATTCCTTCTTCCGTTCTTAATAGGATCAGACAACTGATGTTTAATTTCTTATGGTCAGGTAGTGGGAAAGGGAGTGCATTCAACTATGGAAGTGGGAGATCATTGTAAAAATGAAATCCTATGGTGGTTGGGGAGTCAGGAACTTGTTTATGTTCAATAGAGCATTGACTGTGAATACCTTGTGGCGTTTCTTGATGAAGGACACCATTTGGCATAAAGTTATAAAGGATAAATATCTTCCATATATCATTGTGGTGACTTGGATGAGAAGTGCCATGCCTAGGATTCATAATGCCTCAAACACTTGGAGAAATATGGTCAAATATTTTGATTTATTTACACATTGGCTGAGTTGGAGTCTAGGTTCAGGTCATTATATTCGTATTGGAGAGGATGTGATCCTAGTAATGGGACTAAATTCACTACTCTTTCCCGATCTTATCACTACACTAAAGAAACACAATATCTACTTTCTATATCAGGCAAGAGGTGCAGGTAGATCGAGCGTGGTTTTGGCTCAGTGGAAATCTAGTGAAGAGTTGGATTTCACTGGCAAAGAGGGGTCTGAATGGGATCATTATTGTAGAGCTTTGTTTAACTCGGGAATTCATATGACTAACAGATGTGATAAACTAAGCTGGACCGGGGGAGATGGCTCAAGAATCATCACAACCAAAAATGTCTACAATGCTTTAGCCTCAAAACTATGGATTCCAAACAAAATATGGTGGCATCGTTCACTTTGGGACTAGTATCTTGCTCCAAAAAAAAATGTTCACTTGGTTATTGTTGGAAGATATACCCCTTACCTGGGAAAATTTGCAGAGAAAAGGTTGGTCTGAACCAAGCATTTGTTTCCTATGCTTACAAGAGCCTAAGATAGTTTTACACCTTATGGTTCAGTGTAGGTTCACTGAATAAGTTTGGACTTTGATTTATAAAGTTTTCAATATAAATACCAGTTGGACGAGTTCCACCTTGATTTCATGCTTTAAAAATTGGTTAAGACAGTGTCGAACTTGACCATCATTGCCATCTATCATTTGTTGGCACTTATGGTTGGAACACAATAACATTATCTTTGATAATGGTAGTTCATCTATATTCTCAGTCTTACATAGGACTCTTATATGTTTAGGAAAATCCCATTAAATTCATCATCCATCCCTTCCCTTGTGCACACCCCCTTTGAAAAAGTAAGGTATACCAGCAGGGTGGTTCGACGAAGTGAATCAGATTCATGGTCAGTTAAGTGGTGCGGGATGAGTCATTAGGATTGATGAGCATACTGTTTTTAAGTGGAATTTTAATTATGGACCGAGTATAAACACCAAAGCTGAGTTATTGGGAGTATGGGAATTACTAACTTTAGCTTCCTATTTGCATATCCTGGATCTACAAGTATTTGGGGACGCAAGGATTGTCATTGAATGGATAAATCAGAAAGGTACTCTACATGTGCTACATCTGGAAATTTACAAATATTTCAGGTCTTTAAGTTTCACACACATCTACAGAGTTTTCAACAAGCAGGATGATGAGTTATCCAAAAGGGAAGTGCATAACCACAAAGGCAAAATATTCTATAATCAAATGGAACATGTGGGCCCAACCCTGATCCTAAATCTCCTTTGATGTAATTTATTCCTTCGGATCAATAGTTTGATATTTATTATTATTATTATTATTATTATTTTCTATAATTATTGACATGGATGAAGATAGGCCATATATCTTTCTGTCAGTCTAAATTCTAGAGATTACATGGAATATTTATGGGTTGTTAGTTTATAGACTCAGTTTAAGAATCAGATTACTCTTTGTTGGAGGGATCGAGATACTAAAGAACTAAATTTTGTTATATTGACTGGAAATATTATATCAATATATAAGAGAAATTTTCGGTTGGAAAAAAAAGACATATATTAAAATACAATGATTATTCAAATATTTTAAAAGGGATATTTTTTGACAAAATATTAGAATTTAAACGAAAAACCCCTTTCTTCATAAAAATGGAGTGAAGGAGTGAGATGGAAAACATTTTGGAAAATTGAAAAAGAAAATGCCAACTTCAGATTTAGAATCAAGAAGGACTTGATCTGGGTTTAAATACTTTTTAATGATAACATTAATTAAATTGGGGCATAGGTAGGGTCTTCGAGTTATCATATTTCATGGAACCATACCTTTATCCCTCCCATGACCTTTAATTGTAGAAATAATTTTTCCAAAGGGTAGAAGATAGATGCAACTTTCATACAAATGGTCACATAACCTCTTTTGAATGCATCTCCATAGTTTTCATAAATGGTAAAGTCCAAGTTGCTTTATTAACAAGAAACCATAAACACACATTTTCATACTTGTGAGCCACATAATTATATTTTCAAAGTCATGTTAAATTTGTAATCCCCCAAAACCTATAAGAAACCTTTTTCAGGGGTCAAAATAGCATTTCAGCTAGCACCCAAAATAGCATGCCAAAGCATTTTCTATCTAAACTTTGAGTTTTGTTTGGGTTTGCTGAATTTAAGTTATGTTTTCATGTCTTGGATCTGTATTATATATGATTTGAATGTGTTGATACACATTGATAGGATTCATAGGTACCTAAGATATTTTAATCCAGGAAAAGGGTCTATTGGCCTCTAGTGCACCTCAAACCCAACACTTAGCAAAATCACTGATCCCGCTCAGAAACAAAATTGATGATCCTATTTGAAGCTTCATTTTGAGTTGGACCATGTTTCATAACAACTTTAGTACCCTAGAAAAAATTGCATAATGCGTGTTCAATAAACATGGTGTTTCCACACAGGTCGAAGACTTTAAGCGACCATTCACACACACAAATAAAATATTGATACATCAATGTATTAGGTGGTTAAAATCCTCAAAGACAAAAAACAATCCATGGCCCCGCCAATACAACCAGTTGAGGAAATATATTTTAAATGCAAAAGAAAATAATTTTACATATGAGTTCCTCATAACCGATCATCAACAAATGATCCATCCATGCTCTTTAAATAGAGATCATGGACCAATAAGGCGTTAATACATGGATCGGTATAGTTGTTAGTATTGAGGAGAATATGAACCGTCTGATCACTTTATGTCTAGAACATATCGTGATAGTCATATTACATAACTACAAATTCATACTAAGGAAACACACTAAAGAAACACACTTTGCCTAAGACACATTAGACTAAGTTGATCTTAACTAACTCTTAAGTTCTAAATATCCTAACATCTCCCTTTATGAACAACTTAGGATATGATTGAAGGATTTACAAAGGTGGGACAATAGGAAAAAGAAAGATGCATAAGATCATATCCCCCTTTAATGACAACTTCTTGAACTCTTAAAATAGATTGAAATTTGGAAAACTTTGCTTTTGTAAGAGATTTTGTGAAAATATCTACAAATTGATCATCTATAGGGAAAAAGTGCACTTCAAGAATGTGATCTTGAATAATCATTTTGATGAGGTGCATGTGTATATCAATGTGTTTTTTTCATTGATGTTGAACTGGATCTTTGGAAATCTTCATGGCACTCTAATTGTCACATCAGAGTGTGGTCAAATGCTACTGTTGGAATCTAAACCGTGAAAAGATATGTTGAAACCACAAGGATTTTTGAATTGCATTAATTGATGCTTGATACTTTGCTTCTATTGAAGAAAAAGCAAGATCTTATTCTTTCTTACAAACCCAAGTGATAGGTCCATAACCAAGAAAAAATAAATAACCTATAGTAGACTTCCTATCATCGAGGTCTCCAACTCAATTGTAATCAATGAAACCAACCAACAAAGGAGTCCCCCTAAATTGTAATGTATATCAAACTGAATTGTATCTCGAATATACTGAAGTTTACTATTTTCTACTTTATAATGGCTCTCATGGGGTGTTTGCATATACCGGGAAACAATACCAACACCAAAGGAAATATCATTAAGGGTATGAGTCAAATATAAAAGGATATCAACTAATTGATGATACAAAGTGTCATGTACTTCAGGTCTAGTACAGGAACAATACAAGTGGAAAAAATTTTGACTCCGGTTTGGAAGGGATATGGGGCTAGTTTACAATCTTCCATGTGAAAGAGGAAAAGGAGGTCACATGCATACTTAGACAGAGAAAGTGAAATTCCTTCCTCGGCTTGAAATACTTAGAGGCCAAGGAAATAATGAAAATAACCTAAGTCCTTCATTTCAAATTTCTTCTTAAGGCTAGATTTCACATGGTTTAAAAGTTTGGGGTCACTAGTGGTGAGAATAAGGTCACCAACATAAAGAAAAAGTACTAGGAGACTATTACATACTTTTTTGGTATAGACATTGGGGTCAAAATGACATCTAGAAAATCCAGTGTCAAGAAGAAATCTCTCCATTTTAGCATACCAAGCCCGATGAAATTTATTAAGACCATAGAGATATTTATTAAGAAAATAAACAAAGTTGGATTCATTCTAAACATAGCTAGGAGGTTGTTCCATGTAAATCTATTCTTGCAAATCCCCTTGAAAGAAGGAAGATTCAACATCTGTTTGATGGAACTCCCATTTATGTGATGTGACAAGGGCTTGAACAAGGTGGATGGAAATCGTTTTGGATATGGGGGGAAAGGGTTCAATATAGTCAACCCATTCAACTTGAGAAGACCCTTTTGAAACTAACCAAGCCTTATGTCTTTCAACACTTCCATTTGATGCATACTTGGTTCTACACACCCATTTAAATTTGATAAGATGTATTCATTTTGGAAGAGGTACAAGATTCCAAGTATCATTTTCCATTAAGGAATGATATTCTACATTCATTGTTGTGTCCCAATTTAGATGGCCATAAGATTCTGCAAACATTTTTGGATCACGAGTCTCTAAAACTTGATCCAAAAGAGAGGAGGCTCACTTGAACTGTGAACTTGTATGACACTGATATGTAGGATCACTGACAAGATCACCAAATACTTATCATGTTGTGCAGGGTCATGTTTAATGGACCCAATTGGAAGAAGGTGATTGAGAGGAGGTGGATTCTCATCCTCACTATAGTCATCTAAAGAAGAAACTAGAGTAGGATCATTAATATAAATTTGGGAATAGAAGATGGTGCAAATGACAAAGATGGATCACAAGCTAAAGATGACACACACATCGAATTAGGCTCACATGGTGAATATGGCACAAATGTCAAATTAGGCTCGCAGGATGAGATATTTTCATCATACTTAACATCTTGCCTAGTAATAATTTCATTGGAATTAAATTGAAGAATTTTATAACCTTTTACATCTTCAAAATATATAACAAAAATGCACTTCTCACTTTTAGGTTGTAATGCTTTCCTTTTGTCATCATGAATGTGAGCTCATGCTCTACTACCAAACACATGGAAGTGGCTTACATCTTGTTAATTTTACTCCATGCATTCCTCTGTTGTTACCTTATTTAAATATTTTGTGGGAGTGCGATTGAATATGTAATTGGCACAATTGACGACTTCTACCCAAAAATAAAGACGTAATCCCTTAGATTTGATCATACAATCTACCATTTCATTTGATGTGTGATTATTTCTCTTAGCAACACCATTTTGTTGTGGTGTATATGGAATAATGTATTGCATCTAAATTCCCTATGCAATGTAGTAAGTCGTAACTTTTTTGTTAACATATTTTCCTCCATTATATGTTTTTAAATTCTGCAGTTGATGTCTAGATTATTTTTCTACAAGGGTCTTGTAGGTGAAAAACATGTCAAAAAATTCTCTCTTAAGTTTTAAGAAATAAATCCAAGTGCATTTGGAGAGGTCATTAATGAAAGTTAAGAAGTACGTGAACCTAGATAAAGAAGGAGAAGGAAGTAGACCACACAAATCAATATGAATAAGGTGCATGGGGGCCCAGGCATGTTTGTCAAAACTACCCCGATGATGTTGGTTGAGAACATAGCCAACACAAACTCCATCTTTGCAAGAAATGAGAGGAAGGCTAGTTACCATATTTTGATTACAAATCTATTGCAATGAGTAATAGTTTATATGACCAAAGAACTCATGTTGATTTTTTCTCAAGTCATCGCTATGAGAAACAAAAACTAATGGAAAAGGTGATGGCCCAAATTTGTCAAATATGTACAAATTGGTAATATCATTTGTCAATTCCAGTTGCTAGGATAGGTTATCTTTTAAATCCTTGATTACAAATTGGTGAGGTGAAAACTCTATTGTTTTACCTTCACTTGAATGAGTGATTTGATACAATGATAGAAGATTGCGGGAGAGACTTTGAACACATATTGAAGAATATTTTTCTATATGTAACTGCATGAGAGGTTTTGAAACGTCCACACAGATACATCCATAAAAATATTCTTCAATTATGACTAGTTGTGGAAACCTACATACTCAGACATAATAATTTATTAAAACGACCATCATCTAGATGAACTATTCCAGACCCTATAACACTAATACATCTATCATCACCAACAAATATTTGTTTGGTTTTAGATTCACTGAGAGTATAAAAAATGGGTTTATCCTTAGCCACATGATAATATGTTCTATAATCAATAAACCCACTCATTATAATAAGAAGTATATGTTGCACTGAAGGAAACATAAAAAATAGAAAGTGCATGTCCATGAGAAGAAGAGTTGGAAGAAGAAAATGTTGTGCTTCTTCATTGTTGTTTCTAACTCCTCCATATTCTTAAAACTTTTAGAATCTAGATTACCATCTTTCCCACAAAAATTGCAATGTCTCCTAGTCTTCTTACTTTTTTATTTTGTTAATTTGTCACCATTGGGAGTAGGACTTGGTTGAGAGGGTTTGTGATCCTTGTTTTGCTTATTGTTGCCAGGATGTTGCTTCTTTGGATGCTTGAATTACATTTTTGTTGGGCCACTAAGGCTTTGTTAGATGTACCTATAGTGTTGATCAGTCCAAGATGCAAGATCTTATCTTTCTCTCTAATCAAAGAATCACAAAATGATTCAAGATCGGGTGGTGTGTAAGTAGCCCCTAGAACTTCTCTAGTGGAGTGAAAAGTATATACGAAAATAGAATATGCACTACCAAGTTTAGAAAGAATAACCCATATCAATTGGTCATCTTTCTTTTCTATGTTATATTTTTCAAGTAAAATTATGAGTGCTTTGAGCTTAGAAAGATAATCTTCAATGCAAGAGAAATCAATGAGATTTAAAGCAATCAATTGGTTTTCAAGATTGTGGGGTTGAATCTCATTATGTTTACCAAATATGGTTTCCATCATTTTCCAAGCTTTATCTAGTCTGTCAAATCCTTGAAGGTGAAACCATAAATCTATAGAGATGGATATTCCAATCAAACCATAAATTGATTAACTCATTTAGATTTGTTTGGGGCATCAGAGGTAGTTTGTTTTCCCGAGGTAATCCGTTAAAGTCCTTTACTTTGTAGTACATCCTTCATACAAAATTTCTATGAAAAGTAGTTTAAATTGGTAAACAGGTAGATTCAACATCAAGTGACACTATCAAAATAATGAATACTTGTACCACAAACTAAACATCAACGCCATTAATTGAAATTGCATCATTTTTTTGATAGAACAAACATCAAAGCCATTAACTGAAATTGCACCAATTCTCATGGCATTCAATGTCACTCAAAGAGCTCAAACATGCATCCTGTTACAAGTTAAAGAGGATATGGAATGGAGTGGGCTAACTCGAGAGAAATATTCCCTCTCGAGTTACTTTTCCGACACGTTTTCCGGTGATGCAGTTTTAAATTTTCGACTGATCTAGAAGTCTAATCGATTTTCTGAGCAACTAGGTTGGTTTAAAATGGGGTAAAACCCCTAGGGTAAGGTTTTGAAATCCATGGAACTTTGATCCATGCCAAAATCAGGCTACCGCTGAAAATCTGGCTAGATTCAGGCCCATTTTTTTACCTGAAAAAGGGAAGATTGCTCTCTAGTTAACTTACTCCGATATGGAATTACTCATTTATATAGACTCTTGAGTGTTTCCTAATGCAAGGCACGTAGGATTGAGACTTCTGAAATGGACTTTGGCCCATTTTTTCTTTTTTGTTTCAATTGGATCCTGCAACTTCTGGTCTCTTTTTTGATACTAATACATGTCTATAATCCAAATTCAAAATCATTCAAAGTCTGGTGAGAATGAAATGAATGAAATTACCTTAATTCTTAATTACTAGTAACCACATCTACAAGATTGGACAATTTAGATAGATTAAAGGTTTTTCAGGAGTTGGATCCATCTGTATATTCAATACTACAATTCAAACAATGGAATATTACAACTTCACCAACAAATGGATTGACTAATTCACAGTGATAATTACCAAGTAAAATATTAAAATTCTAATATTTATATGTGTATAATTGAACATTTTGATTGAAAAAACGCAAACATGCAATAAGTATGAGAAATAAAAGATAGTTTTTTCTAATGTCTTTGGGCAAGAGATGTTGATGAAAGTGCACAAAGCTCTAATACTTCAAGGAATTGACTGATTCATAGTGATAATTACCTAGAAAAAATAAAAATAAAAATCTAACATTTAGATGTGTAGACTTGAATATTTTGATCGGCAAGAACAATGAAAACATGCAATAAGTATGAAAAATAAAACATAGTTTTTTTCTAATCTCATCGAGAAAGAGATGTTGATGAAAGTGCACAAAGGTCTAATAGCTCCAGGAATAAAATATTCCACATTGGTCATTACAACAATGGTAAACCATATGAGATGAGTAAAATACATGGATAACCATGATCATGTATCAAATAAATGACAAGGAATTGCAGTAATGAGTAAACTGAGGTCGACGACGAGTGGATGTAGGTGGCCTTTGTATATTGAAATCCTGCATCCATGTCTCTTCCAAATAGTGTTCTAGGGGTGACTCTGGTGATCCAAATACTATTGGCATGTTTACAGGCAGGTATGCTTGTCATTGATGGCAAGATCAGAGTATGCAACAGTGATGGCAAAACATGGACAACATAATCTCATAAGAGATAGTGCATAGGTGCACGAAGAGTGCAAGAGTGTGCTTGTTTATTTGATGGCAAACCAGCAGGCAAGGAAGAACAACAGTGATCGAAATGCTAGATCGAAGCGTTGATCCAACTCCATTTTTGAGTATCGGATACCAGGATTTCGAATATCGGGAGATGGAGATGTCAAGAATTCTCACCACAGGAGTCACGAAGTGCGAAAAGCTGAAAAGATGATCTGACTCCATTTCGGAGTATCGGATACTGGGAGATTGAGAAGTCAAGAGTTGAGACTCTTCAACACAGGAGTCCCGGAGTTGTGAAATCCGAAATCTCAAAATCCTGAAAGAGGCACATCAACAAAGAATTTCACATACCGGGAAATAAATCCATTTCGGAGTCCAGGATACCGGGAATTGAAGTGTCGAAACACTTCACCACAGGAGTGTCGAAATGCCGAATCGCTGAAATGTGAAACAAGGAAATACCGGATCTTTGATTCAACTCCATTTCAAAACTTTGGATACCGGGAGTTGGAGGAGTTAAGCACCAAGACTCTTCACCACAGGAGTCCCGAAAAGGAGAAATGCGAAATGCCAAAATATATTTGATCCGACTCCATTTCGGAGTTTCGGATATCAGGAGTTGGAAGAGTCGATATTCTTCATCATCAGGAGTCCCGGAATCGTGAAATGTGAAACGCTGAAATCCCGGAAGAAGGAAGTGAATGTGGCAGACCACATCAGAAAGGACAGGTGGAAGACTATGACATGTGGCATGATCAAGCAACGACAAGTGTCAAGTTGATTTGGCATTTCAGGCCACTTGAATTCACAATTCTAAGTGACATGTGACAGCCACTCGAGTCACGACACGTCATCGAGTGACGCAATACTGACCTCACTCCGAGAGTTTTTGCTTTGGGAGTTTTAACTCCATCACTCCCCCAAAGTCCCGAAGGATGAAGTCCTGGGGTAGAGGATAGCCATACAATAACCACAGAATGTGGACTGTTGATCTGGAGATCGAAGAGCTGTAGAGAAGAGCTCGAATTGGCAAGCTCCATTTCAGAATTTGGGGACCGCAACTTGGAGAGTCGAGATACCTTGCAACAAGAATTCGCGACATGTGAAAACGCGAAATGCCGAAATGATCGAAGCTAGTCCAGCTAAGCTCTATGTCAGAGTTTCAGAGATCGCGACTTGGAGAGTCGAGATGCCACACAACAGAAGTCCCGAAGTGCCGAAACATGAAATTGTGAAATGCAGTTTCGAATAAGACTGTGGTCACAGCCAGTGGTCACATCTGCAGAAGATGGAGGAAGGAGGTAGTGTAACCAAGCTCCATTTTTGGGTTCGTGACTTAGATTGTAGAGACACTTGATCACATGAATTTCGAATTGTTGAATGCCAAAATGCCGAAATGGCGAAATGAACGTAAGATTCAATGAAGTCAATTCAACGGTGCAGATGAATTTGAATAAGATCGGAGGGCTATTGTTGCACTTCAGAATGTAACTGCTAGAAATGACTGATAGTTTCTGCCAGAGGACTCGAAGAGACTTCTGAGTGATTGCCAGAAAAGCTGAAGAGTCTCAAGGAATCTGCCAGTGGAATGAAGACTATTCGTAGAGGCAATTCACAGACAAATCTAACTACCAGAGAAGCTGAAGAGTTGTGATGATGATCAGGCAGAGCACTTGAGATGGATAGAGCATGCAGAAGCATGGTGAGAGAGCATGCAGAAGGTGCAAAGAGACTATAAGTATACATAACAAAGAAGAGATGGAGGTTGGTGTGAGGGATTTAGGAGTGTAGAAGGAGGAGTGTGCAACAGCTGAAATAGAGTGAAGAGGAATGGTGCATGGCATGGAGTTGGCGCACATAGCATGAAAGGAAGAAGCAAAGAAAGCATAAGGCATGTGTACAGCAAGACAGTGAGACACTAAAGGAAGGCTGAGGTGGTCCTGTAGAGAAAAACAGAAGATTAGAAATCCCAAGAAGATGCAGACAGAGAGACACTGATACAGGAGAGAAGAGCAGCATAGCAGAACAGTGATAAGCCTGGTAAGCCAATGATAAATATTGTATCACTGTGATAAGTTTCATTAGCAAAGATTTATATTTTAGGGTGGAAGGGAGGTGCTAGGGAGGAATTTTGTCCTCAGAGGTTTAAGTGGGTTCTTGAACAAAGGGAGTTGTAGCTTCCATCTGGTTGCAGCCAGAGAAACTAAGGTGGCAGGGTGGTGCAAGGGAGAACTGTTGTTCTCTGTTATACAGGTTGGTGCCTGTGTGACTGGAAGTTGGTGCTTCCATCCAGTTGGTGTTGGAACACTTGGGGAGTTGGTGCTTCCTTCTAGTTGGTGCTAGAGAAACCAGAGTGTTGGTGCTCTTAGCAAGTAGCAGCTTGCAAAATAGAGGTTGCAGCCTCATTATGAGTTGGTTCTCATATGTATGATAATGTAAAGAATGTAAAGATTACTTATCATATAAAGAAGAAGAGGTTTTTACCCTCTATGTGTTTCCTCAGGAAATATCTATCTCTGTGTATCTCATATGTGTGACTGATGTTGAATGTGCTATTACTTATTTCCCTGCATTATTGTGACTGTCATTGAGTACTTTGTAAAGAGTTTAAAATAAGCATAATTGTTTAAGCATGGTAACAACTGATTCACCCCCCCTCTCAGTTGTCCAACAATTGGTATCAGATACGGCCCCTTTTATCTAAGGGTAGATCCAAGAGCTTAAGCATGTCAATCCATGAAGGAAATTCAACCAATAAGGCCCCTCTATTCAATGGAACAAACTTTGCCTTCTGGAAAGTTAGAATGAGAACCTACATAATGGATTTAGGTGCAGATGTTTGGGATGTGGTAGATATTGATTATGTAAAGCCAATTGTACTAGCTAATAAGGATGACAAGCTAGAATTTAGTTTCAACGCTAAGGCTATGAATGCTATCTTGAGTGGGCTTGCAGAAGTAGAATTTGTAAAAGTTATGCACCTAGGAACTGCCAAAGAAATGTGGGACAAACTCATCAGCAGTTATGAAGGTAATGAAAAAGTAAAGGACGCCAAGCTTCAAACCTATAGAATACAGTTTGAACAGCTGAAAATGAAGGAAGATGAAACTGTTGGAAAATACTTTCTGAGAGTAGAAGAAATGGTAAATGCAATGAAAGCACTTGGTGAAAAAATTGAGGAACCTTCTTTAGTTCAAAAAATTTTGAGAGCTCTCCCAAATAGGTTCAACCCGAAGGTCTATGCTATAGAAGAACTTAATGATCTAAAAACCTTGGAGTTTGATCAACTTCTAGGAACGTTGATTGCATATGAAATGAGAATAATTAAAGATAAGCCCACCTCTATAGAAGCATCATTTAAAGCAGACAAGAATGAGGATTCTGAGCCCGATGAAATTGAAGAAAAATTTGTGAAGAGACTGAAGACGAGATCAGGCAAATACAAAGGTAAACTGCCTTTCAAATGTTTCAACTATGGTAGGATAGGTCATTTTGCAAATAAATGTCCCCACAAAGGAAAGGATCAAACAGGTGATGATGAGGAGAAGCACAAACATAGAAATTTCTTTAAAGAGAATAACTCTAAGAAGAAAAGTCTTTGTGTAAACAATGATGATGATCCTTCAGATGATGAAGACAATGACTCCTCTATTGAAGATAAACTAAATGACTTCATACTTATGGCCAAAGAGGATTATGATAATAACAACACAGGAAGTGGCATTAATGAAGAAGAAGCTGTGGTTGACATGGAAGGAGAACTGATCAATGCACTGGAAGAGATTGACAGACTAAGAATTAAGAACAGAAAGCAAAGACAATTGTTGATACAGGTTGAAAAAGACAGTAAAGAACCTAATGAAGACCTTGTCCTACTAAAAGTAGAATTAGAAGAGGCAAAAAAAATTGAAGACATTCTGAAACAACAGTTATCAGAAAAGAAGGCAAGATGTGAAGCATTAGAACAAGAAGTAGTGAAAACTAGGAAAGAGATGGAGAAGTTTCAAGCTTTGTATAATCATAATCTGTCAAGTATCAAAGCCTCATAAGGATTAGCCACCATTTTGAATCAGCAAAGGAATCCAAAGCTTAAAACTAGTTTGGGTTATGAAGAAGGATCAAGTAGTGGTAAGCCAAGAAACAAAGAACCCATCAAGTTTGTCAAATGTACAACCAATGACAACAACAAACCTGAAGAAACAAAGGAAGACAATCAACCGCCCAGGACGAGTAAAGAAAAAGGTGCCAGGAATGAATCTGTAGAACAAAGATATAATGCGCTCCCTGCTGAAAGACGTCATCAGCATGGAAGAAATCGATTTTCTCAAAGAAGAAAACCATTTTCCAGGTACAAAGAATGGTTCTATGGATATTGTTTTTACTATTCTAACTTTGGTCACAAAGCTATAAATTGTTCCTTAAGAGTTAGACATGAGAAATTAATATTTCAAAGGAATAATTACTTGTCACAACAAAGAATGATGAAGCCAAGTAACAAACCTTCACAGATTGCAAATTGCCAAATTAAGTCTAGGGACATGCAACTAAGGAGGTCAAGAAATAATCAACAGTCAATGAGTAGACAACACTGGAACAATAATTTTGACCTATTGAATAATGATATTGAGTACTACATCTGTCATAATTATGGACATAAATCTGTTGACTATTGATTAAAGAACTATGAACCAGATTTGAACTCCCCTGCTGAAAATGTCAAGTTTTGGAAGAAGAAAGAAAGTGACAAGTGTGGATTAGTGTTGTCAGCTCAAAGAAAAACGAACCCTTGGTATATAGACAATGGATGCTCCAAACATATGATAGGAGACAGAGGTAAATTTCTATCTCTAAGTGAAATCAAATCAAGAAACGTAACCTTTGGAAATGATGCTCCAGGTAAAATAAAGGGTAAAGGGATGGTGAGGTTAAATAATGGAAAAGGAAAAGCCCAAGATGTTCTACTTGTAGATGGGTTGAAACATAATCTAGTCAGTGTAAGTCAAATGTGTGACAAAGGATGTGAAGTGGTGTTCACGTCCAAGGACTACAAGATAAAGTCTGTAAACTCAGGACAAGTGGTGGCCAAAGGCATAAGGATAGAAAATAATGTATATGTGCTGAAAGAAAATATAGAAGAATGTCATCTAAGCAAACATGATGAAAGATGGTTATGGCATAGAAGACCTGGACATATAAACTTTGACCACTTAATCAAACTCAAAAATCTCGAGGCAGTAAAAGATCTTCTAAGAATATCAAAGCCCCAAGATTCAATGTGTAAACCCTGCCAAGTAGGAAAGCTAAACAAGACACAGTTTAAGTCCAAGAGATTTAATTCAACAGAGAAAACACTCCAACTAGTTCATATGGATTTATGTGGACCATCAAGATAGGAAGGCATAGGGAAAGAAAACTACTTCATGCTGATTATTGATGATTACTCCAGACTTACTTGGGTTGCCTTTCTCAAGGAAAAATCTGAAGCATTTGAGAAGTTTAAAATATTTAAGGCTTTAACTGAGACTCAAACATGTAAGAGGTTAAGGGCAGTAAGATCAGACCGAGGAGGAGATTTTATTTCAAGTGACTTCAAGGAATTCTGTGATAAGCATGGGATCAAGAGAGAATACACAATCCCAAGAAATCCACAACAAAATGGAGTAGTTGAGAGGCAAAACAGAACAGTGCAGGAAATGGCCAGGTCAATGATGAATGAGAAGAACATTGGTCAAACCTACTGGGTAGAAGCAATACACACAACAGTCCATGTTCTTAACAAAGCCCACCTCAGACCACAAAGTGACAAGACACCTTATGAACTATGGTTTGAGAGACCTGCTTCAATTAAACACTTCAAAGTCTTTGGGAGTAAATGCTACATAAAGAATAATGATGAGAACCTTGGAAAATATGATGATAGGGCTGATGAAGGTATCTTCCTGGGGTATTCTACAAATAGTAAAGGATACAGATGCTATAATAAGAGGCTTCATAAAATGGTTGACTGTATTGACGTAAAAGTTGATGAAGGAATCCCAGCAAGAGAGGTGTACAGTAATGAGTCTTCTATAGAAGACACAGCTAAAGCCAAATATGAACAGGTCCAAGAATTAGAAAATGAAGACTCTGAATTAGATGAAGACACAGACACTCAGACAGACTCAAATCAATAGAAAACATCAAATTCCTCCTCCAGAATCACTCAAAAGAATCATCCTGCAAGTCAGATAATTGGTGAAAAAGACAAAGGTGTACAAACCAGGAGAAATATAATCAAAAACACCGAACAATCACATATAGCTTTCATATCCATGCTGGAATCCAAGAATTTTAATGAATCTAGCAAAGATGAACATTGGGTTAAAGCAATGAATGATGAACTTGATCAGATTGAGAAAAACAATACATGGGAGATGGTTTATAGACTGGAAGGTAAAAATATCATTGGTTCTAAATGGATCTTTAAGAATAAGTTGAATGAGCAGGGACAAGTTGTCAGGAACAAAGCAAGATTGGTCTATAAAGGCTATGCTCAAATAGAAGGATTGGATTTTGATGAAACATTTGTGCCTGTAGCAAGGTTAGAAGCTATCAGAATATTTCTTGCCTATGCTTGTCATAAAAGGTTTAAAGTTTATCAAATGGATGTCAAGTCAACTTTTCTAAATGGAGATTTAAATGAAGAAGTCTATATGGAACAACCAGAGGGTTTCGAACTATCTGATAACCCTAACTTAGTATGCAAACTGAAGAAAGCTTTATATGGGTTAAAACAAGCTCCTCGAGCTTGGTATCACAGACTAGATACGTATCCCAAAGACAAAGGGTTCAAGAGAGGAACAGTTGACAACAATCTATATATCAAAACAGAGGTTGGTGATTTTCTCATTGTGTTGGTCTATGTAGATGACATCATCTTCGGATGTAATAAGGATTCATTGGTAAAATGGTTTTCTTCTGCCATGGAGTCTG
>ML788040.1:0-23373 GCA_009831015.1 Picea engelmannii | reverse complement strand
TTTTTTCTTGGTCTGCAAATTACTCAGAGGTCTGAAGGGATGTTCATTTCTCAAGAAAAATATCTAAGAGAAATGTTGAAAAGGTTTCAAATGGAAGATTCTAAACCTGTGGGAACACCTATGGTTATTGGATGCAAATTAAGAAAGGATGATGACTCACCTGATGTTGATCAGAGTTCATATAGGTCAATGATTGGTAGCCTGTTGTACATCACAGCATCTCGACCAGACATAAGGCATGATGTTGGAATGGTAGGAAGATATCAGTTTGCACCTAAACAGAGTCATTTACTAGCTTTCAAATGGATATTCAGTTATTTGAAAGAAACAATGAATTATGGTCTATGGTATCCCAGAAATCAGAATTCTCAGTTAACTGCTTATTCAGATGCAGATTGGGCAAACTGTGTTGATGAGAGAAAAAGCACCAATGGAGGAGAATTCTTCCTGGGTGACTCATTAGTAGCATGGCTTAGTAAAAAGCAAAGTTCCATTTCTTTATCGACTACAGAGGCAGAGTACACTACTACTGCTACCTATTGCACTCAGTTATTATGGATGATCCAGACACTTGCAGACTTGGAGGTAAAATACGTTGCACCGATCACAATTCATTGTGATAACACTAGTGCCATCAGTGTGTCCAAGAATCCTATATTCCACTCCAAGACCAAGCATATTCCCATAAAATACCATTTTATGAGAGAGTATGTCACCAATCAGGTTGTTTAGGTCCATTACATTTCAACCACAGAACAAATTGCAGACATCTTTACTAAACCCCTAGCCAAGACACCATTTGAATATCTTCGACAGAAGTTGGGCGTCATCCCGACTCACACCTAAGAGAGTCCATCCTGTTAGGGGGAGTTTTATATTGATTGAATATCTGATACCTCTTAAAAATTACTGCAACAACTCAGGGGGGGCATGTTTTATTTGACATTGATTTCAAAGGGGGAGAAAAAGGAGTGGTCCGGACTGGATGCTACAATTGGAGGTCCAAACAAATTAGTGCAGTCGTTTAGTGTTTCCATCAATGCCAAAGGGGGAGATTGTTGTCATGTTTACATGCAGGTATGCTTGTCATTGATGGCAAGATCAGAGTATGCAACAACGATGGAAAAACATGGACAATGTAAGCTCAAAAGAGATAGTGCAGAGGTGCATGAAGAGTGCAAGAGTGTGCTTGTTTATTTGATGGAAAACCGGCAGGCAAGGAAGACCAACAGTGATCGAAAGGCTAGATCGAAGCATTGATCCAACTCCATTTCGGAGTATCGGATACCAGGATTTCGGATACCGGGAGATGGAGATGTCAATAATTCTCACCACAGGAGTCCCGAAGTTGCGAAGTGCGAAAAGCCGAAAAGATGATCCGACTCCATTTCGGAGTATCAGATACCAGGATTTCGGATATCGGGAGATTGAGAAGTTAAGAGTTGAGACTCTTCAACACAGGAGTCCCGGAGTTGCGAAATCTGGAATACCAAAATCCCAAAAGAGGCACATCAACAAAGAATTTGACATACCAAGAAATAAATCCATTTCGGAGTCCTGGATACCGGGAATTGAAGTGTTGAAACACTTCACCACAGGAGTGCCGAAATGTCGAATCACCAAAATGCGAAATAAGGAAATACCGGATCTTTGATTCAACTACATTTCGAAACTTCGAATACCGGGAGTTGGAGGAGTTAAGCGTCGAGACTCTTCACCATAGGAGTCCCGAAAAGGCGAAATACGAAATGCCGAAATACAGTTGATCTGACTCCATTTTGGAGTTTCGTATACTGAGAGTTGGAAGAGTCAATATTCTTCATCATCAGGAGTCCTGGAATCAGGAAATGCGAAAGGCAAAAATCCTGGAAGAAGGAAGTGAATGTGGCAGACCACGTTAGAAAGGACAGGTGGAAGACTATGACACGTGTCATGATCAGACAATGACGAGTGTCAAGTTGATTTGGCATTTTAGGCCACTAGAATTCACAATTCTGAGTGACACGTGGCAGCCACTCGGGTCACGACACGTCATCAAGTGATGCAAGACTGACCTCACTCCGGGAGTTTTTGCTTTGGGAGTTTTAACTCCATCACTCCCCGAAAGTCCCGAAGGATGAAGTCCTAGGGCAGAGGATAGTTTTCCGATCACCACAGAATGTGGACCGTTGATCTGGAGATCGAAGAGCTGTAGAGAAGAGCTCGAATCGACAAGCTTGATTTTGGAATTTTGGGGACCGCAACTTGGAGAGTCGAGATACCTTGCAACAAGAATTCAAGACATGCGAAATTGCAAAATGCCAAAATACGAAATGACGAAACGATCGAAGCTAGTCTAGCTAAGCTCCATGTCAGAGTTTCAGAGATCATGACTTGGAGAGTCGAGATGCCACACAATAGAAGTCCCGAAGTGCCGAAACGCGAAATTGTGAAATGTAGTTTCGAATAAGACTGTGGTCAAAGCCAGTGGTCACATCTGCGGAAGATGGAGGAAGGAGGTAGTGTAACCAAGCTCCATTTCGAGGTTCGCGACTTGGATTGTAGAGACACTTGATCACACGAATGCCGAATGCCGAATTGTCGAATGTTGAAATGGTGAAATGGAGAAATGAACGTAAGATTCAATGAAGTCAATTCAACATTGCAGATGAATTTGAATAAGATCGGAGGGCTACTGTTTCACTTCAGAATGTAACTGCTAGAAATGACTGATAGTTTCTGCCAGAGGACTGGAAGAGACTTCTGAGTGATTGCCAGAGAAGCTGAAGAGTCTCAAGGAATCTGCTAGTGGAATGAAGACTGTTCATAGAGGAAATTGACAGACACATCTAACTGCCAGAGAAGATGAAGAGTTGTGATGATGATCAGGTAGAGCACTTGACATGGAAAGAGCATGCAGAAGGTGCACAGAGATTATAAGTATACAGAACAAAGAAGAGATGGAGGTTGGTGTGAGGGATTCAGGAATGTAGAAGGAGGAGTGTGCAGCAGCTAAAATAGAGTGAAGAGGAATGGTGCATGGCATGGAGTCAGTGCACATAGCATGAAAGGCATAAGCAAAGAAAGCACAAGGCATGTGTACAACAAGACAGTGAGACACTAAAGGAAGGCTGAGGTGCTCCTGTAGAGAAAAAAAGAAGATCAGAAATCCCAAGAAGATGCAGACAGAGAGACACTAATACAGGAGAGAAGAGAAACATAGCAGAATAGTGATAAGCCTGGTAAGCCAATGATAAATATTGTATCACTGTGATAAGTTTCATTAGCAAAGATTTATATTTTAGGGTGGAAGTGAGGTGTGAGGGAGGACTGTTTTCCTCAGAGGTTCAAGTGGGTGCTTGAACAAAGGGAGTTGTAGCTTCCATTTGGTTGCAGCCAGAGAAACCAGGGTGGCAGGGTGGTGCAAGGGAGAACTGTTGTTCTCTGTTATACAGGTTGGTACTTGTGTGACTAGAAGTTGGTGCTTCCATCTAGTTGGTGTTGGAACACTTTGGGAGTTGGTGCTAGAGAAACTAGAGAGTTGGTGCTCTCGGCAAGTAGCAGCTTGCAAAACAGAGGTTGCAACCTCATTATGAGTTGGTGCTCATATGTATGATAATGTAAAGA
This sequence comes from Picea engelmannii, assembly GCA_009831015.1. NCBI lineage: Eukaryota > Viridiplantae > Streptophyta > Pinopsida > Pinales > Pinaceae > Picea > Picea engelmannii. The sequence goes on along the minus strand of ML788040.1, from coordinate 19,767 downwards.
ATGTAAAGATTACTTATCATATAAAGAAGAAGAGGTTTTTACCCTCTATGGGTTTCCTCAGGAAATATCTGTCTCTGTGTATCTCATATGTGTGACTGGTGTTGAATGTGCTATTACTTATTTTTCTGCATTATTGTGAATGTCATTGAGTACTTTGTAAAGAGTTTAAAATAAGCATAATTGTTTAAGCATGGTAACAATTGATTCACCCCCCCTCTCAGTTATCCAAAAAATACCTATGACTAAATCATTAAAACTCCTTCTCGTGAACGACATACTGCGCTTTTTTCTATTCTTTGTCAAGATCACTAAAAGTAGAAAGCATTCAATACTTGCTCGAAGGAGATGTGACCATGTAATTGAAGATGACATAATGAACGTGTAACCTAAAAAAGCAGAGCATGTAACTTAGGAAAACAATTGTTGCTTGATGGTCCAAATTTTGAATAAAAGCTATGATTGGCAAGCCAAAAATATGTTATTAGAAGTCAAATTCTTTTAATGTGTCATCTTGTGAAATATGGCTCAAAAATTGTGAAATATGGTTAAACAATTTGGGCATTGTCTAAATGTTCTACTTTTTGGTATTTTTGGTAATTTATTTTTGTTTAAATTACATTTTTGAATGCATAAATGGATTCAGTATCCTGAAAATCCTTCAATTTATATAGACTCAACCACTCAAATATGCAGTTCCAACATTGTTTTTCTTATTTTAAACAAAATTGATAAAAAAGTATTTTAAAAAAATGAAAAAGTAAAAGGTAGCCAAAAATTTGTGCGATGGCTCCAACAATACAATTATCTAATAATGTGCATCCCCTACTTTATATCGAGACCATAAACCATTTCCAAGCAACAAGGTTCCAATTCATTATATTCATCCAAAGTATTATCATGGAGGTAAGACATCTCAAAAATGCATGCGAAGATTTCCTTGTCAATTGGTAGATTAAACCATGGACTGAGGTGAACCATCTCCTCATGGTCTTGGCATCCCCAGGTTCATATTATTGGGCATAAGAAGAATAAACTCAACAAGATTTAATGACAAATAAAGCACAACAACAATCACACACAAAGAACACAACCATTTAAAGGGAAACATCCATAGGGAAATGATAATCAATGTTCTTATTGATCAAGGGAGAATTACAACAACTAAAAACAGGCTTGAAAACCTCACACTCATCCCAAACTGCACCTTTTCCTCTATGAGCATGCATAGATATATAACATCTATCACACAGCTACACAAGTTGATCAAACAATTACACAAATTGATCAAACACTTAAACCTATCCATATTCTATTTTTATCTAATTTGGTACAACTAACTACAAAATTATAGGAGTCAAGAAATCCGCCCATATCCCAAAAATCATGGAAAATTAGTTGGCACATTTCAATACATCTGGTGTGTACAGTTCATCTCTGCTATTTGTTAGTAGTTATTGTTATTTGAATTATTGTATTGCTTATTGTGTTCCATAGTGTACGGTATTGAGAATACCAACATGGGATGCTCATACGCATAAGTAATTTACTGATTTCCCTGTGACAAAATGAGTGTGATGTTTTTTATCGACTCCTAGCTTCAATACTAAGTGTGGAATCCTATCAAACATATTCTCCATTGAATTGGCATTGCCTCTCTGATTATAGAAATTGTATTCCTCCCAGTTATATTAGCATCCGAACTTGTCCATTTGCAATGTTTTGACATGTTGAATTATCCTTGAATGTACAAGTCTATGAAAACAACATCGCAAGTTTTATCTATTATATGGACTCGTAAAAAAATCCTTTGTATGTTCCCTTGCAACATGTCAATGAAGTGTTAAAATGTTATAATGATTTGGAACTGTGATAAAGAATGTCATTGTGCACTATATGGACCAATAAAATATCGAAAAATCACAATATCAAGGAAACAACATATAGAATTAAAAATCACAATATCAAGGAATTTTAGTCTAAACATTTTATATTTTTTACTTTTGTTGGTCATATTATTTTCAATCAGACAAATCAATTATTGGTGAAATCTCAAGTTTATATTGCTTAAATGGATTTTTTGAATTCATAAATCGATTCAACACCCTAAAAAACCTACAGGGTACTTAAAACATGTAATGTTAATCACTGAAATCTGCAATTCAATCCATCCTTCTGACGTTGAAAAAAAAATAATAAAAAAAGAATGTTAACAACATATTGACTTTTCAAATAGTTTTCCATACGATTAACAAAAACCACTTTCCTAGGAAAAGCATGTCATGCATTTTGTTATAGACCCGACCCCCTAAGTACCTTTTTAAGGGATGGGATATTAAATTTTCACTTCTCTTAACAACCTTAAATCTTCTCTATCATAGCTCCATCCTCTTCTACTCGTCAAGATATTTCCAAGGTTGGTAATTTCACTCAGAACTGAGATCTGGAACAAAATATATGACCTCCTAAAGTTCTTGGGTTTACATAGACAACATCTCTCTTACTGTCATGTGGCATCCACGTGACGTTTCTTTTTTTGTGCCAACTGACGTGGAAACACCCTGGTCGTGACATGGCACTAACCTAGCCTGCCATGGTGGAACCCCACTTAGCTCATCATTTTGTTAGTAATGGACATCTACCATCCTAATGGCATCCTAGCTGCCTTGCTGGCAAGCCATGTCATGCACCATATGCTTTTCCTTTCTGTGGCCTAGGTATTCTACCATACTTAGTCACCTTACTGTATTCACAGAATCGCGGGTGGTGGTCTTGTGGACTCATGTTCTACATTCATACTTTTCATGAATCTGCCACCAACTCTTAGCTTCTTTTTCATTCGTAGACTTAGAGACTCATGGACTCGCAGACGCGTAATTATGTGCTTCCCCTTCGTAAGTCCACCCGAGAAGTATCAATACTTCACCATTTTTCCAGCTATGGGGACTCACGGATTCGTGGATGTACAATTCTGTACCTCCCCTTCATAAGTCCGTTCGAGAGGTCTTAACTCTTAACCATTTTCCATCTACGTGGACTTGCAGACATACAATTTTGTACCTCCCCTTCACAATTCCATCCGAGAAGTCTCAACACTTAACCATTTTTCCATCTACGCAGACTCACAGAATCACAATTTTGTACCTCCCCTTCATAAGTCTGTCCGAGATGTATCAACACTTATATTATTTAGTGATTTTTCCTAGTTTGCGGGTTCGCAGACTCATGGACTCGCAAACTCATCTGAGTCCCTTCCTCTCTTCTAACACTCAACTCTTAGATTATTTTGTGAGTTTGTCGGGTTCACGGGTTGTACTCACAAACCCTTTCATATCACCTTCCTATCTCTATGAACCCGTCATGCTTCTAAGTCCTCTTTCTAGACCAAGCTAAACTACATCAAGCCATAATTTCATCCCCGACAATAGTGAATCATATGGGAAAAGATTTGCATATGTGCAGGGATATACATAACACAAATAGTATACACACACACACACACACACACACACACGAGTAAGGGCCATATAGACACCATATTTACATATACTTTGTGCATGCCCATAACTATACCATTCTAGATAGTTCTCGCAGTGATTTATCTACAAGTATAATTCCAACAATCATTACCATGATAAAAATGCATAATCCTGGCAACAAAATTTCAAGGAGAATTACAATGGTAAAACCCATGACAACAGTCACATATCACAACTTCTATGAAAATTTAATAATAGGTTTTCTAACTTGTAATTAATACATCGAATACCCATGTTATAAAATAACACATCTAATCATCAAACAAACATGCACGCCCCTAATTCATTCACATGCAAATTTAGCCTTAAGTTTAGTTTAATTATACTGGGTACAAAAATACTTATCTATTACAGTTGATAGCCGACCAACTAACTGTGGGTGTTTTCCTTTCCACCCAACCATAGGATAATATGCATTCACTTTTAGCATTCTGGCCACCCTCGTGCCAAGCCATGATACCACTAGGGAATTTCTCTTAGTTTCTCAATAAGATTTGAAGGTCACTCTCCTTCAAAATCTAGTCTAGGTAGGGATTTTCCTTACACCCACCTAGCCCAAGCCTCTCCGAGGTTTATCATATGCCTTCCCAACATCAAGCTCACGACCCTCTTAGCTCAGGCCGATTTTCGGGTCTTCTATGCTCCAACTCATAACTCTTCTAGGAGTTCTTTGATCCTTCTATTGCACACTCTTGAGCATTCCTTTCAACAACTCTCTTCCTTAGAGGCCCAAACCCTCCTCCATTTCTCTCTCTATGCATATCCCGACCCCCCCACCCATCATCTCGTCTCCTCCTTCTTGTATCTTTTTTCTTCCCCGAAGGTTCTCGAACTGTCCTTTCTTCCCTCTATCCCCAGAAACTCATGGATTAATCTAGCTGGAGAAAATGGTACTCTATTGTACCTCTGGCTGACAATTTATGTCATCCTAGCTAGATTTCCCATACCTGCAATCATGGGGGTGGTTTGTTGTTCAAATACCAATCCCTCCTCATTAATTGACTTGTCTTGATATGTAGGCTAAGGGAAAATAATCTAAATGTTTCCAATTAATATTTCTGCAAGGTGGCTTGGGGTCCTTTAACTTAATAGAACCTCCCCTAATTCCTCTAGTGATATCATGGCTAGTACTTTAAGTCTTCACCCATCAATCAACTGTCGACATTTAGAATTAAAAAATAATACATTTACAATATTTGCAATCCATTGTATGGCCATCATACATTATGATTAATTACAGGCTGGGGGAAACATGGGTGTTACAATCCCCTCCCTCTTAAAGGAACATTGTCCTCGATGTTCTTCTCAACAACAGCTACCATGACTTCATCTTTTAGCTACTTCAACAATGTTTTCCTCGTTTCTTGATCTGGTTCTCACTCGTACTCTAGAACTTCAATACATGCCTACAACATATATCAAACAACATGCACATTAATTCACAATTTCATGTATTAAACATTTCATTGTTTTCCATAGTTAAAGAGGAAGTTTACAATCATCCTAATACTTATCTGTGTAGTTTATGGTTTTGTATCCATATGGATATCATCTTTACTCAACTCATTGTTTTTCCTTGACATACCCATTGTCTGCATGATCCTAGTTAACAAATGACAAAAATTTTAAAGAATCCACGGAGTGTTTTTTTTTTTTTGAGATATCGAAGTCTCCCCTTCCTTGCGATTACTCACCCTTAAAGCTCAGGCTCAGGCATCCCCTTCTATGTTATATAGTCCCTTGGGTGATCCATCTTGCCTGCCGAGGATTTCTCACATAAGAATAGTTTTAGAAACTTCGTCGAGTCTTACAGTTGACACATCCCTCACGCTTGCTCTGTCGAGGCTCCCCTCTAGCTCGTGTCAGCATGACACATCATCCTATGGGGATCATGCATATCACATGGTTCTCATGTTAGTACATTATCCATTTTCCATGCTTTCCATCTTTGTCATCCATCACCTGTCCTCCCTGAAGATATTTTATTTTCATCTCACTTGTATCACATGCATACATAAATTCGTGAGATGTTATCATCAATTTCAATAAGATTTATTTCAAATCTGTCACCCATAGATTCAAATTTCAAATTTTCATTTTCATTTTATTTCTCATGGTAGTTTGTATTTTTTCATAACCCACAAGCATTGGTCTTCCTCGTGGACTTACAACACTTCCATACCAAGACCTTTCTTCTTGTAATTTCCACTTCAATCAACTAAACAAATTGTTAGTTCTCATGCACATTATATTTTCATTGCACACTTGTAGTGGCTCACAAAAAAACTGTGCATACTAACAATCAAATTCATCTACTCAAAAAGGAAATACCATTCCCTATACATGAATTATTTTAGCACACCAAGCCTTTCAAAATGTAATCAATCACCAAATGAGTTTAATCAATGTGTCAGTATCCATGGCCACATTCACACACAATTCACCCTTGCATTGATTATTAGATTATTACTTTTCATATTAGGCACTTTGCCTTGGTGGGTTGGAACTCAACCAACCTTTTACCACATGGTTTCTTTTTACAACATGACTGTGTTTTCCTGCTTCAACTGATCATGACCTCAAATCAAAATACATGAAACTAAAAGTTTCACATGAATGTATTCAAGCATTCTTTCTTCATTGGTAACCAGGGTGTTGACGTTTATGGCCACCCAATTTCTCTCTTTACCATTATGCAATTCCACAGAGCATTGGAAGATACTTCTTCCATAATGAGAAGTCCTATATATACCTACTCTCTTATCACATGCATTATCTTACCGTGTTACATCGTCCTACTACCTTTGAGCACTTTTGTTCCCAATCACTCCTTGATTGGGAAATGTATTCATGACATATATTTGTTCATGCATCTTTCCAAGGATTTTAATCATCCTCAGCTGTCATAGGTTCACACCTCCATCATGCAGATTATTGTTCCTAAATCATACCCTACTTGGGTATCAATGGCATATAACATCGATTCATATCACAGTCATGCCATAAAAACATAGACTATTTTAGAAGGGATTATTATCCAAATCCATTTTACCTCTCATGTCGCATGGGCATGAAATATTTATACCTGTTCTGGATACTAGCACCTTCTCTGATATTACATCTTCACTGGTGCTTCCTAGGGACTTTTAAAATCCCTTTTGTAGTTTTTTTTTATCAACAACCTTCTTGCATTCACTTCTGTCTGAGGTTGTTCACTATTGGAAGTTGTACTTCCCTACTAATTCCAATCTTTTCTACATGTGACATACAACACCACATTCACATTTTACATTAAATTTCATGTAAAATCAAATGCATGTACCATAGCATTTATTTCAATAAAAAAATTTCATATATGCCTTAGCATATCTATATACACTCCATCACATTGTCCCCAATGTTTTCATGAGTACAACCACAATCAAATTTCAGTTGCATCTCTCAAGATTCTCATGCCAAAATATCTAGATTCATCAGCATATCGGTTTCTTATCCCAGAGAAACATAATAGCCAATAAGAAAGGAGTTAAGGGATTCTCCCATCAAGGAACTTTCAGCCTAGCTGAATTAATTTCAAGGCCTCATTGCCTCTACACATTATAGCTTAACCAAGATCATTCATTTAAACACATTCACTATTGCATCTTTCAGTGACTAGTTGTAATTATTTTCATAGTGGTCCTTTTAAGCATACAATTATGTCTTATTATTTAGGGTTTTCATAGTGAAAGAAGTATTAATCACTTTCTCCTTCTTTGCTTTTACAATTTATCCCTCATGGGATCTTCTTGTTCTATCTCTTTAGTAGTCTTAGTCATGTTCACCTTCGCCTTATTGGATAATTCAACATGCTACATCAACAAGTTTCTTGTTTATAATGAATCATGAACTTGTGCGTTCCACACATTTCCCAACCAACTATTAGATTGGTCCTCATTCATTTGCATGTCTTGGTACTTGTGCATAATATTTTAAAATGTAATCCATGGTTCTTATATAAATAGGTTTTGCATCCCATTGTCCATTTCTCAATAGTCATTAAGGTTATATTCCTATTCTCATGGTAGATTTATTTACACAGTTCCTCCACAGGAACCTCTTCAATATACAATTCTCTTATTGCATATCCAAACAGTTTGACATGACCTCAATTCTTGAGTTAGCCTCAGCTTCATTATTTTAGAGTTCTATCCAATATTTCACAAGGAATATAAGCTTGCATTTTTAGTATGCATTTTAGATTCACATGTTCAAACTTGTATCTTTAGGTTATCATATTCCTTTCAAACTATTCTTTCATACATTTAACCACATGTACCAACATTTTGTGTGCCTACCTTAGGCACACTTTGCATATTTTCTTTACCAATTATTTTAACTCATGATTATTCATAGTCATTCTCAAGCAATCCTCAAAGGCATAACCATGTCGTCTTTTATCATGACAACAGAGCTTCCTTGCTCCTTTTCTCTCTCATCAATTTATACTAACTTCTCCTGAGGAATTTCCTACTTCCCCAAGTTATCATTTTAACAAAATACTCAGACCCTTCATCACAAGGCTTACCATATAACCATGGAATTATTTAGTCCAGGAAAACATACTCCTTTCCTTACTACCCTCTTACTTAGGCAGTCATGTCGTGATTTCAAGCATATAAGTATACCTATGTATGTATTATGCATGCGCAATGCTTTCATAGTTTGATATTGTTCTTTCATGTTTATCTAATATTAATATCAATCTTCTTTAAAAATAAGTTATAGTCATCAACATGAAATTCACATGGAAAGTATCACAAACATATTCATAACTATGTTTCCCTTTCCATATGACAACATCCAACAAGAGAACACTCTTTCCTAAACTACTATAAAAGTATGCAACTACCCATAAATAAAATATGGACAATTTCAACAGTGCTCCATGCAACAAGACAACTAATCAAGCTTCTCTCCATGTCTCAAGCCATTCTTGGTCAATCAGACCATTTTATGAAAGGAATCATTTTTTGAGATTCCCTCTCACTAGAACTTGAGCACACCAAGCCATATTCCTATAGCTACCATTTGCCTCTGGATGTCAGTATGCCCCATTGGTCATCTAGAAATGTCCTAGAACTTCCTTTACTACATACAGAATCAACAATTTCATTAACCATTCTACCTTATTCTCATACAGTAATATGTAATCGATATCATCAACATTTTTTCTTATGTTGCTATACTCAGATCATCACTAACCATATGATCCATGATATCACCATATTTTACATCCAATAAGAGACTATAATAATCCTATATGCATGTTATACACATGCTCAATCTTTACCATATGCATCCCAACATATCCTCATGCCCCAAGCATTTTACCCATGCTTACAATGCAAATGTATTTCAATTGTCTGTCATTTGTATTCGCATGCACAAACATGTCCTTAGATTAGTAGGTATATGCATTCTCTTGTTATAGTCGTGAGCATCATAAACTTTCTCATGTGTTCATATCTCTTTACCTCTCCCAGGAGGTTTAGCAACAGTCCAAAGGACTCATTTTTATTTGCTTAACTGGGTTATTCTCCAATAACAATTTTCATTCACTATAGGTCAAATAAACTGACCTTACACATTTTCCATCGGTCCTCTGTTCATGAGGAATTATACACATATAAAAGGTTTAATATTTTATTAAAGCAATAATTATTACTGCTACTGATTCTATGAATCCATACCAATTTCCTTTAAGCACAAAGAATTTCCATAAGGGTCTTAACCCTTATATAATCATCCATATTAATTACAAGATACTCCTCATGCCCTAGAAGATAGAAATTATTACACTTAACAAAAAAACTTGGCGCATGTCCCTTGTTTGGATAATGCAGCTTCATAATAGAATTTCTGCCACCGTTGTCATTTACATTCAGGTTTTACCAATAGTCTCTATCATCATATTCCTACTCATGTAAGAGTAGTCATCATTTTGAAAAATGGACAATATAATTTCCCCTTGCTAAAATTCAACCAGGGTTTTAAAGTTACAATTTCGGTCTGCAGTCCTTCTCCTCAGGAAGTTAATGCATATAATAAACAATCTTGTAAAGGTAGAAACACCTTTGAACAAGGTCATCTAAATATTGATATACTAGTCCTAGGACTGATCTTCGACCCATCTCGACCTAGTGTTGAAACCTTCTCTAATAGATAGGGTAGGGTAGAATGCTCTTCCCCTTGAAAGTTTTCTAAGAAGAATTTTATTCAACTATTTCATGAGCCCAAGCAGGCCAAGTTTTGTTTTCTTCTCTGATACCACTTTGTAACAGACCCAACCCCCTAAGTACCTTTTTAAGGGATGGGGTATTAAATTTTATCTTCTCTTAACAACCTTAAATCTTCTCTATCATAGCACCATCCTCTTTTGCTTGTAAAGAGCTTTACAAGGTTGATAATTTCACTCAGAACTGAGCTATGGAAAAAAATCTATGACCTCCCTAAGTTCCTAGGTTTACATAGAAAACATCTCTCTTACTATCATGTGGCATCCACATGAAATTTCGTTTTCCATGCCAAATGACATGGAACTAACCTAGCCTGCCATGGTGGAACCTCACTCAGCTTGTCATCATGTTAGTAATGGACATCTATCGTCCTAATGGTGTCCTATCCGCCTTGCTGGCAAGCCGTGTCATCCACCATATGCTTTTCCTTTCTGTGGCCCACGTATTCTATCATACTTAGTCACCTTACTGTAATGGACTTTCGGGTGGTGGTCTTGTAGACTCATGGTCTAAATTCATAATTTTTATGAACCTGCCAACAATTCTTAGCTTCTTTTCCATTCATGGAATCATGGAATTGCAGACTCACAGGTGCATAATTATGTGCTTCTCCTTAGTAAGTCAATCCAAGAAGTATCAATAATTAACCATTTGTCCACCTGTGCGGACTCGCGAAAGTAAAATTCTATACCTCCCCTTCATAAGCTCATCTGAGAAGTTTCAACTCTTAACCATTTTCCATCTACGTAGAATCATAGATGTACAATTTTGCACCTGCCCTTCACAATTCCATCCGAGAAGTCTCAACACAACCATTTTTCCATCTACGTGGACTCACATATGTACAATTTTGTACCTCCCCTTCAGAAGTTCATCCAAGATGTCTCAACACTTAGATTATTGGGTAATTTTTTTGGATTCGCGGGTTGGCCGACTCACAGACTCGCTGACTCTTCTGAGTCCCTTCCTCTCTTCTAACACTCAAAAATTAGATTATTTTGTGAGTTTGTAGGGTTCGCAGGTTGGAGGACTCACAGACCCTTTCGTTTCACCTTCCTATCTCCTTGAACCTGTCATGCTTCTAGGTACATTGCCTACACTTTACACTCACCATTCCTTTTCCGCAACCTACAAAATAACTCCCCCTATTAAATAACTTATCAAGGTTTGAACTCCACGAGGGAACGCACCCTCTATTGTCCCAACCAATTACAAGATGACACGTGTTTCCATAGTACACATAAGATTTCTCCATCAGTGTGATGTAAATTGTGACGTCACCCGTTTTCCTGGAACAAACTTAAATACTTACCCCCATTGATATACGAGTGAGGTTACTTGATACCATACCGATAGATCTAACGATGGAGAAGGATTCTTGGAGTTTCTTTCATTGGAACACCATATTCCTGAACTACTCTGACGCTCCTACTTCGATCAATGGTCATGAGTCCTCTGAGATTTTCTCCGATGGATCCAACGACTATTAATAGTTTTGGATCCTTTGAAAGTTCTCATACGAGAGGGACCTCGATCGACAACTAGGATCAAAACTCCATGCCAAATTGGTGACTGTGAATCATCCAAGGCAAAGCATAGGATATATCGTTAATACAATTCTGAGTTAGTGGCTTTGAACTTATTCCAAGAGAAGTACAAGGCTTACCAGGCCTTCGAGGAAACGACACCTCCTATTCAAGAAGGATAAGGTTTTTTCTCTTATATGTTTTAATGAAAAATTTTGGACTATGAACAGTCCATACCTGTACATGATATCTCTAGCCCGAGCTAAACCACATCAAGCCATAATTTCAACCCTGTCAACAATGAATCATATGGGAAAAGCTTCGCATATGTGCAGGGATATATATAACACCGATAATATATACACAAGTAAGGGTCGTATAGACACCATATTTACATAGACTCTGTGCATGCCCATAACTGTACCATTCTAGATAGTTCTCACAATGCTTTATGTACAAGTATAATTCTAGCAATCGTTACCAGGGCATAAATGCATAATCCTGGCAACACAATTTCAAGGATAATTAAAACGGTAAAAACCCATGACAACGGTTGCATATCAGAACTTCTATGAAAATTTAATAACAGGTATTCTAACTTGTAATCAATACATCAAATACCCATGTTATAAAATAATCTGTCTAATAATCAAACAAACATGCACGTCCTTGAATCATTCACAGGAAAATTCAGCCTTAAGTTATAGTTTAATTATACTGGGTACACAAATACTTATCTATTACAGTTGATAGTCGACCAACTAACTGTGGGTGTAATCCTTTCCACCCAACTATAGGCTAAGATGCATTCACTTTTAGCATTTTGTCTGCCCCTCTGCCAAGCCATGATACCACTAAGGAATCTCTCTCAAGTTCTCAGTAAGATTTGAAGGTCACTCTCCTTCACTCTACTCTAGGTAGGGATTTTCCTTACACCCACCTAGCCCAGGCCTCTTCGAGGAACTTATAAGATGCCTTCCCAGTATCAAGCTCGCAACCCTCTTAGCTCAGGTCAGGTTTCAGGTCTTCTATGCTCCAGCTGAAAACTCTTCAATGGGTTCTTTGATCCTTTTATTGCATGCACTCGTGCATTCCTTTCAACATCTCTCTTCCTCAGAGGCTTGAACCCTCCTCCAGTTCTCTCTCTGTGCATATCCCACCTCCCCAAACCCATCCTCCTGTTTCCTCCTTCTTGTCTCTTTTTCCTTCCCCTAAGGCTCTCGAAATGTCCTTTCTCCCTATATATCCAAGAACTCATGGGTCAATCTAGCTGCATAATATAGTACTCTGTTGTACCTCTAGATAACAATTTATATCGTCCTAGCTATATTTCCTATACTTTCATTCATGGGAGTGGTTGGTTTTTCAACTACCAATCCCTCCTCATTAATTGACTTGTCTTGAAATCCATGCTAAGGGAAAATAATCTGAATGTTTCTAGTTAATATTTCCGCAAGGTGGCTTGAGGTCCTTTAACTTAATAGAACCTCCCCTCATTCCTCTAGTGATATCATGACCAGTAATTTAAGGCTTCATCCATCATTCAAGTGTCAATGTTTACAATTAAACAATAATACATTTACAATATTTGTAAGTCATTGCATGACCATCATAAATTATGATTAATTACAAGTTAGGAGAAACAAAGATGTTACACATTTTATACACAACTATATAGAAATTGGTACATTTCATTTAGTATGACCACCACATTAAATTTATCACTATTTTCACATGTATTTGTGCCAGCACGAATCAATCGAGTGCCCACCAACTAATCAATATGGTAGATGGAACGTATGTATTTGTGCCAACCAGAATCAATCAAGTGCCCACCAACTACTCATTATGGTAGATGGAACGTCATCATGTGATTTGTAATATTACCATTGGGATAAATTTTCTCATTACCTCACTTTTAAGATATGAAGCAATCAAGAGTTAAAGGGCTTTGGAAAAATTAGGGCACTTTAAAACAAGTGATCATGACAAAATTTTAATTTCCATTCAAAATTTTGGTAGATAAAGGTGAAGTATTACGTTTAAATGTTTTAAGTTTTTGAATTTTTTTGGGTGACTATCATTGGAATTAGTTAACATAATTTTTGGAATTAGTTAATATAATTTTTAGTAAAATTGTAATTTTATATTGTTTAGATTGTGTTTTTACTGTAATTTAAATTATATTGAAATTTGTAATTTTAATTATTTTTCTAAGTTTTTAATGAGATGTTAGACAAAATATAAAAAAACATAAAAAAAAATACACCCCCAACAAAAATAAAAAATTAAATTACATAAAAGAAAATGGAAAAAAGGTCTTTTGAAATGATTAAAATTAAAAAGATCATACTTGAAAATCGAATGAAGTTTTAGATGTGCCCGATTGGATGATCGGGTGTTTTTTTAATAATGAGATTGGGCATCAAAGTCAAATCAGGCCTAAAATTCGATTCAGAGCCTTATAAATGATACTTGATTGACCTTTGAGATGGGCCCGATCAATGGATTTCCCCACTTCGTTGATTGCAACATTTTGTTTGATTGTGCCAAATTTAGGCTTATTCAAATGTCTAATTACAAGGGTTTTGATGGTAAAATCATGTCATTTCTATTAAAGGAGACTATGCCTAGAATTATTATCATTAGAATGTTTGGTTTGTTTCAACTTTATGAAATGCATATGTTAAACTATAATGATTATTCTGAAATGCAAATGTTAAACTATAATGATTATTTTAATATTTTAAAAGGGACTTGTTTAAAGTAAGGTTTGTTTTAACTATACAAAATGCATATGTTTTTTTTAAACTATTTTCGTGCGTATGTATTAATGGTAAAAAACATTATAAAAGGTTTTTATTGTTGGGATGTTGCTTTCGAAACCAAACCAATAGAAAAAAAAAAGAGTTTACCAAGTTTCATAATTTTGAAAGACCAATAAACCAAAAAACATGCATAATTAAAATGAGTAGAGTATTGACTTAGAGATAACTCCCTAATATCATGTAATCTATAGTGAAGTAGGGAAACAATGCCACCTTTGAAAATGAAAGATAAAAAATAAACCATAGCTATCATCTAAGAAATTAAACCAGAGGAGAATGATCGTCAACCACTAAAGCCTGAGGCTGCGGATAATCTAGATTGGTGAGGTCGAGCCTAACAGATTTCTCAGCTAGCAAATCAACCTTGTGGTTTAGAAATTTTCACACCATCGAGTTGAAAGAGAATTTCCCGATGCGCCTCAATCCTCTCAAGTAGAAATTTTCCCATCAACACCTTCAAGTGTCAATATAAATCAACGGTTTGATAGTATGTATTCTCTCTAGCTCGTGAAGAGCCTGGATCTGCTATCCAAGGGTAGATATTTGCATCGACCTCCTAATTAGATATGAAGTGTCGAAGAACCTTGACATCCTCTTTTGCTAAATAAATTTGTTCTTTGATCTATGGTGGTGTGTGTACCATGTATTAGCTACTCCAGTTCGACAACTATCAACAAAAACAAGCATACAATTTCAAGTTGAACTCCATATGATTGGGGGAAGGGGGGTTCGGTGCTATAGTGCAAGAGGTTTGGAGCTCCTTGGAATTTGTGGATGAATCATCATCCCAAAGAAGACTTGTCTGGAAATTGAAAAAGATAAAACTCAGAGTGACAGGTTGGGTGAAAGAAGAAAGGAGACCGAAATCCATGAAGCTTGATAAAATTAAGGAGGACCTAGAGGTTTGATATCATACAAAATCTCAAAGGACTGATTCGTTCGATACAGATCTCCATATCAAAGAGTTAGAGTAAGAACATATCAATCTCCTCCTGGCAGAAGAGGAAACATGGAGAAAGAAGAGAAAAGCTAATTGGTTACAGAAGGGCGACCATAATACAAAATTCTTTCATCAATTCGCTAGCCATAGGAGAAATAGGAAAACTATTTGGGAGATCCTGGATGATAACGACACTTGTCAATCGGGTAAGGAGGCCCTTGTATCTGAAGTAGTGAGACACTTCAAATATTTCTATGCAGACATTGGACAAAAATCGATTGTCAAGCAGTTAAGCATAGTTCAACAGTATCCTCGCTTAGTTAAGGGATTTTCCAAGGACAAAAGTCTCGGGTCGGACGGGTGGAAGGTAGAATTCTTTCTCTTTTTCTTTGACCTGGTAGGGGATGACCTTCTTGAGGAAGTGGAGGAATCAAGGAGGGGTGGAACGATGAATAGGTCCTTAAACTCAAACTTTCTAGTAATCATTCCAAAAGTGAGCAATCCCTCTTCATTTGGCGATTTCACACCTATATAACTTTGTAATTTGGTTTAAAAAATCATTGCAAAACTCATTTCCAACATGATAAAACCGATACTTTCACAGTCTCTTTCTGGGGAGAAATTGGGGTTCTTAAAGGCTAGATAGATACTGGACGCAGTTGGTACAACTCATGAATGTATCCACAACATTAAATTAAAGAAGTTGAAGTCCATTATAATAAAGTTGGACTTGCAGAAGGCTTACGACTGTGTAAACTGGGATTTTCTGTGGATGATCCTTCTTCGATCGGGCTTTGGAATCATGCTTACTAATTGGATAATGAGTTGTGTTAGTACAACAACCTTTGCAATATTGATCAATGGTGGGACTATTCCATTCGTCCAGAGTGGGAGAGGACTAAGACAAGGTTTCCCCTTATCCCCACTCTTCTTTATCTTAGTGATGGAGACTATTACATACTTTTTTGGTATAGACATTGGGGTCAAAATGACATCTAGAAAATCCAGTGTCAAGAAGAAAGCTCTCCATTTTAGCATACCAAGCTCGATGAAATTTATTAAGACCATAGAGATATTTATTAAGAAAATAAACAAAGCTGGATTCATTCTAAACATAGCTAGGAGGTTGTTCCATGTAAATTTATTCTTGCAAATCCCCATGAAAGAAGGAAGATTCAACATCTGTTTGATGGAACTCCCATTTATGTGATGTGACAAGGGCTAGAACAAGGTGGATGGAAATTGTTTTGGCTATGGGGGAAAAGGTTTCAATATAGTCAACCCATTCAACTTGAGAAGACCCTTTGGAAACTAACCAAGCCTTATGTCTTTCAACACTTCCATTTGATGCATACTATGTTCTACACACCCATTTAAATTTGATAAGATGTATTCCTTTTGGAAGAGGTACAAGATTCCAAGTATCATTTTCCATTAAGGAATGATATTCTACATTCATTGTTGTGTCCCAATTTAGATGGCCATAAGATTCTGCAAATATTTTTGGATCACGAGTCTCTAAAATTTGATCCAAAAGAGAGGAGGCTCACTAGAACTGTGAACTTGTATGACACTGATATGTAGGATCACTGACAAGATCACCAAATACTTATCATGTTGTGCAGGGTCATGTTTAATGGACCCAATTGGAGGAAGGTGATTGAGAGGAGGTGGATTCTCATCCTCACTATCGTCATCTGAAGAAGAAACTAGAGTAGGATCATTAATATAAATTTGGGAATAGAAGATGGCGCAGATGACAAAGATGGATCACAAGCTAAATATGACACAAACATCGAATTAGGCTCACATGGTGAATATGGAACAAATGTCAAATTAGGCTCGCAGGATGAGATATTTTCATCATACTTAACATCTTTCCTAGTAATAATTTCATTGGAATTAAATTGAAGAATTTTATAACCTTTTACATCTTCAAAATATATAACAAAAATGCACTTCTCGCTTTTAGGTTGTAATGCTTTCCTTTTATCATCATGAATGTGAGCTCATGCTCTATTACCAAACACATGGAAGTGCCTTACATCTTGTTAATTTTACTCCATGCATTCCTCCATTGTTACCTTATTTAAATATTTTGTGGGAGTGCGATTGAATATGCAATTGGCACAATTGACAGATTCTACCAAAAAATAAAGACTTAATCCCTTAGATTTGATCACACAATCTGCCATTTCATTTGATGTGTGATTATTTCTCTTAGCAACACCATTTTGTTGTGGTGTATATGGAATAATGTATCGCATCTAAATTCCCTATGGAATGTAGTAAGTTGTAACTTTTTTGTTAACATATTTTCCTCCATTATATGTTTTTAAATTTTGCAGTTGACATCTAGATTATTTTTCTACAAGGGTCTTATAGGTCAAAAACATGTCAAAAAATTCTCTCTTAAGTTTTAAGAAATAAATCCAAGTGCATTTGGAGAGGTCGTTAATCAAGGTTAAGAAGTATGTGAACCTAGATAAAGAAGGAGAAGGAAGTAGACCACACAAATCACTATGAATAAGGTGCATGGGGACCGAGGCATGATATGAGGCATGTTTGTCAAAACTATCCCGATGATGTTTGTTCAGAACATAGCCAACACAAACTCCATCTTTGCAAGAAATGAGAGGAAGGCTAGTTACCATATTCTGATTACAAAGCTATTGTAATGAGAAATAGTTTATATGACCAAAGAACTCATGTCGATTTTTTCTCAAGTCATCGCTATGAGAAACAAAAACTGATGGAAAAGGTGATGGCCCAAATTTGTCAAATATGTACAAATTGGTAATATCATTTGTCAATTGCAGTTGCTAGGATAGGTTATCTTTTAAATCCTTGATTACAACTTGGTGAGGTGAAAACTCTATTGTTTTACCTTCACTCGAATGAGTGATTTGATACAATGATAGAAGATTGCGGGAGAGACTTTGAACACATAATAATTTATTGAAGAATAATTTTCTGGATGTAACAACGTGAGAGGTTTTGAAACGTCCACACAGATACTTCCATAAAAATATTCTTCAATTATGACTAGCTGTGGAAACCTGCATACTCAGACATAATAATTTATTAAAATGACCATCATCTAGATGAACTATTCTAGACCCTATAACACTAATACATCTGTCATCAGCAATAAATATTTGTTTGGTTTTAGATTCATTGAGAGTATAAAAAATGGGTTTATCCTTAGCCACATGATAAGATGTTCTATAAATAATAAACCACTCATTAGAATAAGAAGTATATGTTGCATTGATGGAAACATAAAAAATAGAAAGTGCATGTCCATGAGAAGAAGAGTTGGAAGAAGAAAAATCAAGATTAATGTTGCGCTTCTTCATTGTTGTTTCTAACTCCTCCATATTCTTAAAACTTTTAGAATCTAGATTACCATATTTCCCACAAAATTTGCAATGTCTCCTAGTCTTCTTACTTTTTTATTTTGTTCATTTGTCACCATTGGGAGTTGGACTTGGCTAAGAGGGTTTGTGATCCTTGTTTTGCTTATTGTTGCCAGGATGTTGCTTCTTTGGATACTTGGATTACATTTTTGTTGGGCCACTAAGGCTTTGTTAGATGTACCTATAGTGTTGATCACTCCAAGATGCAAGATCTTATCTTTCTCTCTAATCAAAGAATCACAAAAAGATTCAAGATCGGGTGGTGTGTAAGTAGCCCCTAGAACTTCTCTAGTGGAGTGAAAAGTATCTACGAAAATAGAATATGCACTACCAAGTTTAGAAAGAATAACCCATATCAATTGGTCATCTTTCTTTTCTATGTTATAGTTTTCAAGTAAAATTACGAGTGCTTTGAGCTTAGAAAGATAATCTTCAATGCAAGAGAAATCAATGAGATTTAAAGCAATCAATTGGTTTTCAAGATGGTGGGGTTGAATCTCATTGTGTTTACCAAATATGGGTTCCAACGTTTTCCAAGCTTTATCTAGTCTGTCAACTCCTTGAAGGTGAAACCATAAATCTATAGAGATAGATATTCCAATTAAACCATAAATTTATTAACTCATTTAGATTTGTTTGGGGCATCAGAGGTAGTTTGTTTTCCTGAGGTAATCTGTTAAAGTCCTTTACTTTTTAGTACATCCTTCATACAAAATTTCTATGAAAAGTAGTTTAAATTGGTAAACAAATAGATTCAACATCAAGTGTCACTATCAAAATAATGAATACTTGTACCACAAACTAAACATAAATGCCATTAATTGAAATTGCATCATTTTTTTGATAGAATAAACATCAAAGCCATTAACTGAAATTCCACCAATTCTCATGGCATTCAATGTCACTCAAAGAGCTGAAACATGCATCCTATTACAAGTTAAAGAGGATATGGAATGGAGTGGGATAACTCGAGAGCAATCTTCCCTCTCGAGTTACTTTTTCGACACATTTTCCGGCGATGAAGTTTTAAATTTCCGACCGATCTAGAAGTCTGATCGATTTTCTGAGCATTTGGGTTGGTTTAAAATGGGGAAAAACCCCTAGGGTAAGGTTTTGAAATCCATGGAACTTTGATCCATGCCAAAATCAGGCTACCGCTGAAAATCTGGCCAGATTCAGGCCCATTTTTTTACCTGAAAAAGGGAAGATTGCTCTCTAGTTAGCTTACTCCAATATGGAA
>ML788039.1:496157-511986 GCA_009831015.1 Picea engelmannii | reverse complement strand
GGTTCACAATAATGCTGGTCCTGACTTGAGATTGACATTTCTATCAATGATCTCTCTAAGGCCATTTTCTCACCACAAGTGATTTGTAGTTCAATTTTCTATGGAAGTGGCCTCCTCATGACTGCCCCTAGTACTTTTTCTTCTTCATTGCATTTAGTGATAACTTTCTTTTTCATGGTTGCGGTTTGTGATCTACCATCCAATTTGTTTCCTATGCATGAGATGCTTTGCATGATGCCATTTGGAGCTTTGACATGTTTTATTCCCTCCTTGGTGGGGATGTCCCATCTTCATAGAGCTATTTTGTTGGAGATACTTGTACATGTGGCTTGACCACCACTTCTTTATGTATTGTTGACGATGTCATGTGGATGATATTGTTTCTTTACTCCCTATTCTAGATCTAAGGTTTTGGTAGAGAATATTATTATTCTATTGTACATGAAGATGGAGCTCAAACTTATATAAGGGTTTGCTTTGTTCATTGTTTCTCATGGTTGGATTTTTGGAGTTTCCTCTCCTTGGAGCTTAATGGATATATCTTTGTTGGAGCATATGTGAAACGTAAGGCTTTTCTCCTATTAATGTGTTAGATTATTGTTCTAATGCTTCTTATTGTTTCTTATGTGGTAGAGATTGCTCAAACTTGCTTTGTAGGGCCAAGTGAGAAGGGTATTATCTACCCCATTGGAAGGGTTATATGAGAGGAGTTTCTCCCTCTTGGATCCTTTGTTGTCTTATACATGGTGTTATTTTCTTGTATTAACATCTTCTTGAGTGGGTGCTAGAATACTACTTCGCTGTGTAGGGCATATTGTAATGACATAGTTTTGATGTGGCACTTTCAAGGCCCTGCTAAGATTTCTTCACTTTTTCCCTTGTTGGATTGGCACTACTCTCTTGATCCCTCCATCATTCTTTTACTATTAAACTACAAAAACATTATTTTGCTAGAGCCATCTCTTCACATCACCTTTGAGCTTCATTTTTATAGCTTTAGTAATCCTACTACCTAGGGATACCCCCCTTGAGTTAGAGAAGAGCTAACCTAAAGTGAGAGGATAGGTTGCTTAGGTGATAGTGGTGACTATCCTAGTAGCTCCCTCTTGGGTTGCACCTTGTGGATTAGGGATTTTATCATTAAGTGCGAGTTTGGGAGGTAACTCATTAAATATTTTAAAAGGGTTATCTTGAGAAGTGTTCCAAGGAGAAGAGAACATGTTGTAGAACTTGAAAAGTAAATTTCTTTGAAAAGTAAAGTTGCTCAACTTGAAAGAAAGATAACTGAAAATGAAAACCAAAATGTAGTGAATGTAGTGTGTAGGTAAATTTTAATCAATTTTAAGTCTCTCTTGAATTAGGGGGAGTTAAGGTGTGAGAGATGCTAGCCTAGACTATGTGACTACCCCAAGTCCCTACCCCTTCAATCAAAAGGAAATGTTGGGCGCTCAAAAGGGACAAACAAGGTCCTTCCCTAGCTCCTTAGGTCAGATCTAGAATGCTTGGGCGCTCAACAAGAGGGACACTTAGTGCCGTGAAGACATTCCCGACTTCCACCTCAAGTAGACTCCCAAGTCACCCTATTTTGGTGATTGAAAGAATGAAAGAACTGAGTTTTGAATTAAACTAGCCTCACAATCCCTTTCCCTTTATTTCTTTTCCAAATCCAAAATGGCAAGGGAAAGAAATACGGGGTACAGGCGGGGCACAAGTTGAGTTACTTTCCAAAGAAAATAAAAGTCCTAGCTTCACGATATTGCAAGGTTGGCGGAGCCAAGCACAATGAAAGGTGTGGGAACAAATTAATAAATTGAATTAACTTGAAATGAGAATTTACAATGGCCTAGCCACACAACTTTGCCTTAAGGACAAAGGTGGGAAAAATAATCTAAATTAAAAGATTAGACAACCTCACAACAATGGCACAAGGAGGAGGACAAGCCTACCGATTTTGTGCCAAGGTGGATGAAACGTAAAAGAAATAACTTGAAATGAAATAGCTAAACTAGAAACACAACCTTTTCTTTAAGAGATAAGTGGGGCAAACAAAGGAAAAACAAAACAGAAAAGTTAAATGATCTAGCCTTATGATTTTGCATGGATTGGCATAGCCAAATCACTTTGCAAGGTGTATGCACTAAACTAATTTACAATACAGATTTTTGACTTAATGGAAAATAATGCAAGCCCAAGAGACTCTCTTGGGCTGCTTACAAAGCATAGAAGAAGAAAAAATAAAGAGGGTTTGATACCCAAGCCTTTTGAGGCTTTTTTGGAGTGTTGTGAAGCTCAAAATGGGCAGCACTTCCCCTTGATCTGACGATAATCTGCAAAAAACAGCAAGCAAAAGCTTGCTGGAAATGCTATAAAACACCCAAAACTTAGTAATTTCTGTTAGTATGCAAAACAAAATTTTTTATAGTGAAAATCTCAACATAAAAAATAGATTTATATGACTATTTTAGAACAAAAATTTGTATGAAATCAAATGGAAAGAGAGGAAATGAAAACAGAAAATTATTGGAGGCTTATGTAGGTTGGAGGAATAAATTCCCAGATCTGGAATCTACTTCATCAAACCCCTTGGTGACCTGCACAAAGTGAATATTCACTACAAAACTAACAAGGAGGTGAGTACATCAAAAGAGCTTGTAAAATACTTTGCAAAATCTTATGAAATACCTCACAAAAAAAAATAGCTATACTACTATCTATTTCCTCCAAGAAAAATACTTTGCTTGGATTTCCTAGTCTAGACAATGCAACAAAGAATACACAAGAAAACAGCAAGATATCACCTCATGAAAGCACTAAGCATAGCATCAAGAAGACTCCCAATGCACCATAGATATCCTCCAAAGCTTTTCTATTAATGAGAAAAATGTTGCTGCAAACACTTGCAACAAGATTTACAAGAAGAAATGAGAAAGAGAGAGAGAGAGAGAGGAGTGGGAGAGATTTGGGCAACATAAACTTGCTCTGAGAATAGATGATGAAATGAGGAGGGGTAGGCACTCTTTTATACTTGGGAGGGAAGAGAGACCCCTCTTGGATGAGATCCAAGTGGCATCAATCAAGGGAGAGAGGACAAAGTCAAGGAGAACGCACTTTTAAGGTTTTGGTAGAGGTTAGGGTTTGAGGGTTGAGAGGGGAAGGGGGAAAACACCTTTTCACTCACCCAAATATGAAGTTAGGGTCTAAGGAGGGTGCACTTAGGGTTGAGCTAGTCATATCACTTTAATTTTTGAGTTTGACCAAGTAGATGAGCAAGGGGGGCACACTTTTTCTAGGGAAACATCACTTTAAGTTGTTGGCTAAGCAAGGGGGGGTTCTTTAAGTGGAAACTTTCTTTTCCAACTTAGGAAAAAGGTTAGGAAACCTTTCCCATTCTCTCTCATGTCTTTTTCATGTTTTACAATATTTGACTGTTTTACCTTAGCCAATTAAAAACAATTAAATGCTGACTCTAGACTGACTTGGACTCTTTATGGAGAAAGACCTAGCAAAACTTGTCCAATTGAGCTGAAACTTGATCCAAGGGTGTAGGGGGTCATGTGCCATTTGTTTTGAGTACTCATACCCCTATCAAAATCCCCAAGGACCAAATTTTTACATTTTACCTAAAAAATAATTAAAATTCCCATTAAATGAAGAATTTTAATAAATTAAAAAAAACTATCAAAACTTAACGGAATTCTGCAAAACTCTAGAAGATGTCTATCATGGTCATTTACAACATACCTAGACCTTAGTCACCCCTTGGGCTCGATCATTAGAACACTTTTCACCACTTTGGAGGATTATTGTGAGTGAAAAACTCAAGGGTAATTAAAATTACCTGAGGATAAAAAACACTCGATGGAAGGACTTCCCTAATGATAAAGTTCTAGGCAACTAACTAAAATATGACTCATGTTTACCTATTACATTATTATCCCACGCAGGGGAGCAAACATTCCGATTACATAGAAAGACGTGTCGGGGAAAAAATGCCCAGTTGAGCCATAAGTCTTCAAATTAAGTTGTACCATCAGGTACACAACTTCATGATATATGACATTGACCCCTAGTCGAAATAGGTGGTCAACAGGATGTTGGACGTTTTTGATTGGCACCTTTTGATGATAAGATAAGACAAGATAAGATAATTTTATTAATATCCAACAAATGACCACAAAAGTAGGTCAATGGGATTGAAAGATACAACAAGTATGAGTACAATGTGGGAGTGCAATTGCAACTCCTAGATAATTCCGAAAATAACATAAAGAAAGAAACCTAATGTAGTGTAGCTTCATAAAGTAAATAACCATGACAAAGGTATGGTGATCCAAAATAAAAGTGAGTATGCCCAACTGAAAATTCTACTGAGAGAGAGAGAGAGAGAGAGAGAGAGAGAGAGAGAGCTCTGACAATGTGGTTGTCAAGGTCTTCTAGGTCAGATGGTTGATGGTGAGGGGGGCGAACTGGAAATTGGCTCGCTGTTGGTGTCCTATGGGACTCTCAGGGGTTTCGGTTATATGATCCTGTGGGGGCTATAGGAGCAGGGGATACTCCTATCATCTGAGGGCGAAGGAAAGAAATTCTGGACAGATCTCTGAGAGCTTATTTGAAACTGGGAGGTGGTCTCGCAAACGGGGTGAGGTGGCATTGTCTGGAGAAAGTTTATCCACTCAAGGCTCAGTTTTCTCATTCTATTCCTCTCACTTTCCATATTCTCTCACTTTCCATGCAACCAGTTTCTAAAAATTCTCCCTAAATTGCTTTTAAACGCAAAATTCCTAAATTTTAGGAAATCCCTAAAAAATAGGGTGAATTTCCCTTTAACGCATAACTCCCTCATCCCTTGGCCAAATTTAGCAATCTTACATGTGTTTGAAAGCTAAAATTATCTTCCATACAGTCTCACTCATAACTCACCCATGCACATTACTCATTCACACTTATTTCCTCATGCGCATTAATTCCTAAATTTCTCATTCACACTTATTCCCTCATGCATATTAACTCATATTTTCTTCACACTCCTCTCCTATATATTGGAATCTGGATGGTCTTCATTGGTTATTGGTCGGATATTGCAGCAGCTAGCATAGTTTCTTTTCTCTTTTCTCTCTTCTCTCTCATTCTCTTAGACTAGTGACTCTTCTTTGAGCAAAGTGATCATTGTACCGGTTGTGGACTTGCCAAGTGTGGCACAACCAACCCTCTTGCAAGCCTATCAATAAAGAAATTTTGTGTTTTTGTTCTAAACTTATTTCTTGATGGTACTTTGTGAGTTTTTGCAATTAGATTAGTCGCTTTCCTTGCTGTTCATTGTGATTTATATTGATCTTTTGAGCAGTTTTCTTTCTATTTATTTCTCTCTTTTATTGTGCTAACCCTGCAGGATCCCTCCAAGCAAAAAATAATGATTTTCCCCCTTGTTTTGGACAGTTTTAACACGCTGTCCCAAACATGTCAGCGGCTGTTTTTCGTCAATAAACGCAGAAAATCAGACTTAGGACAGCAGCAAATCACCTTAGGAACTCCCCCCATGAGGCTAGCAAGCACTAGCCCAAATAGAAAGGGGTCTAGCCCGTGACAATTTGGGGCTTTTCTCTTTGAATTAGCCAAACTGTCATAACAGGTTTATCATCTCAATTGAAGGGTGGAAATTTGTGCTAACAGACTCTCAATTTGTCTATCTAGGATGGATCAACAATATCTGCCATAAATATACAATTACATCTAGGTTTTAATATTGTCTTAACTATACAGTTTTTAAAATTTAATTGGAAGACAGGCGGATTTAATGTGATTGTTGTAAACATAATAAGATGTTGGATCTTTTCATTTCAGAAACCTTTAATAAATTAGTACCAAAAATCAGCTGCAATGGACTACTGATTTTGTAGAACATGTGATTGTTAAATTTGCATCTTGATTCTCAAAGACTAACAGTCATCTTGCCTTGGGCAAGATTTGCTACTCCAAACCCTTCCCTTATCTTGATTCTCAAAGACTAACAGTGATCTTGCCACGGGCATGCTTTACTAGTCCAAACAGTTCTCCTCAAAATGATTGTGACAATATATAACGTGGCAGTTCTTAGCTATTAGAAATTGGATTCCCTTGCATCCTATATGAAAACGTGTCAGTTAGGTGTTCCTTTACTTCCAGTCTTCCAGTCAATTAAGTGTTTCAACTTTCTTTTCTTTTCTTTAATAAGCCATCTTTCTAGAATTTGGAATTTAGTATTATGTAATGAAGTATATACTATATATCACGTTTGAAAAAATTAAAGTACATCTCATGGAACTCTACATTACTACCTCTTATATACATATCAAAATTGTTGACATTAACATTTTTCACTTTGCCTTTCAAAGCATTAAATCTTCACGAAAAGTGTCCAAAATCTGTATTTAAAAAAATTATGTGCTGGATGGATATGGGGAGCTGGAAGGCAGACAATTCTTGTAGATTTTGTCATAAACTATGGTTTTACTAACTCATTCATGCTTCTTGGCAAGGTGCTTTCCTACTGCAGATCGTTTATCAACAGGTATAGCAGTGGCTGAAATTGATCCAGCTTTTTTAGATTCTATGAGGATGCGCATGCCCATTTCTGAGGTATTCTCTGCAGATATCACTTGAAGTTGGGTATGATTGTCCAGTGACATTTTCTTTGGATCCTAGTCAAGACTATTTTCTTTCCAAGCTGATATATCTGATCATCTTTTACAGCATCGTAGACCTGACATCTATGGCAAAAGCTCATTGTCCGTGACTGCAGAAACCATCTCCTCACTATAGACATATTTTGAATTTAAATCTTTACTTACTGCTATTCAAGGTAATTAGAAAATATAAAAATCTCCAGTTGCCGCTGAGCATTTTCTTTATTGTCTTGATACTCGCAAGACTTCGATTGTTTTTTCAACTTTTACCTATTCTATCAAGAAGTCTATATTCATCATCATAGAACTTTTAAAGGCCAGTTTAAATTGGACATTTTGCTATGTCCATGATTAACAGGTTGGAATTGCTTGATGTTGTTCAAGTCATCACCCAGCATGGGGTTTATATTTCTTAGTTTGGGAGAAACAGGTGGGAATTGATTGATGTTGTTCATAGTCATCACCCAGCATGGTGCCTAGATTTCTTAGTTTGGGAAAAATAGTGATTATTTTGTGCTATTTAATTCAGTTAATAAATGATTATGGATAAAGTACTGAAATCAATATCAAACATTCGAAAAACAGCTTTTTCAAATGACTAGTTATGTACCTATCTTCTAAAATGACTTTATTGGAAAACTTAGTTATGATGCATCTTCATATGTCAGCATGACATTTAAGAATTTGATTTGAGAAATGAAAGAGGACCCTTGATTATTGACATGATGTGACAAAATGACAAGATGTAGCAAATTAGCATGAAAATTAAGCCTCAACATGTACAATATTATCCAATTGCTAGATCTGAATTATGAGTATCTTAAGCCACTTTTCCAAGTATGTATGCAACAAATAAAAGTAAAAACTAGTGGTTGTAGAAAATTTTTGTAACATCAACAATAAATGTCATTGGTTTGCTAAAGTTAGGGTTAGGGAAGTTAGTAAAATCGCTTTGAGAAAGAGAATACTAATTCTAAGTGCAATTTCACCACAAGAATAGTTTTAGACTAGTATCGTTGTCTTTTAGGGCTTATGGAGTCAAACATGCAACACCTTGAAGATTGAATTAGATGATAAAGAAGAATGAGGTTTAAACCCTAAGGTGCAAAGCCTCTTGGGCCTTAGGACTAAACCTTCAAGAAAATGATCCCTAGGGTGCAAAGCCTCTTGGGCCTTAGGTGTCATTTCCTTTCTTCTAGATAACCTAGGTCAAGGATCAAAGACTAGAATCAAAACCCTAACGTGCAAAGCCTCTTGGGCCTTAGTTTCTGTTATCGCACAATTTGTACTTATTCCAAAGGAAAAGGTTAAGGGAAGGAAAATTGGCATAACATGAGGTTATCCTATCATTGTCACCTCAATATGATACCTCTTTCTATTTAGGGTTGATGGCCCAGGGGAGACGTCCCCGGTGACCTGGGGGTTTGAGAAGGCAAAGGTTAAAGTGTCTATGAAAATATCCCCTCTCACAAGTCACACTGATCAAAAACTCTCAGGGTTTTAACCAATGAAGTAATGAAGTATTAAGATGTACCTGCCCAGAACAAAGCAACAAAAAAATGTATCTTTTGCAAGTACAACTTGCTGTTAGTACTTCATAAAACCATGGACTTTATCAATAAAAGCAATAGTTGATATATGATGAAGCAAACAGAATTTTATAGCAGCAATGTTTATAAGATAATTGCTTCACAATAAAAGCCTTGAAATGGCTTCACAATGACCAAGAATAATTACTCAACAATAGCAAAGTACTAGCATTTGTCGGAAGCCAGTGAGGTAGTGTATAAATCAGCTTTACAATTGCTTTTAGGTGCTTTTAATGCTGCAATAGATGGCTGTAGCTTAATTTAGTAACAACAACAAATAGGTTAGCAGATTAGACTATTCTAAGGTTAGGAGTAGTTAGTAGAGAGCTTAAGGTGAAGGTTTTGATAGTAGTTTTTGTCAATCACTCAATTGTAAGGCTTAGATCAGTGCTTTTAGGGTAAATGGAGTCTTTTTAGACAACGACAAATCTTGAAGGGAGAAATGATAATAAGAGAGCTAGAGACAAGAGGGTCAATAGTTGAAGTGTTGGTAGCCCAAGGCTTCAATCACCAAACCCTAGGGGGAAAATGGCTACTAGGAAGTAGGTAACCCTAGGCCCTAGTAGTTTTCCTCCTTCTTTAGCTCAAGGATGAAGTAGATGACGACTTAGATGAAGCAAAAGGTGCTAGGGTGTTGCAATGGTAAGGCCCTTAGCAAAAAGGTTCAAGAAAATCGGTTTTCTAGCATAATCTAGTAGGTGAAAGTTATTAAGGCAAGAACAATAACATGTGCTTTAGCCTCCTAGGGTTTTAAGCTAGAAATTTCATAATGTTAGTATGAATGCAAGATAAATACAACCATAACCATTCAATGAAGAAGAATTGCAGAAAATTTACTTACATTCACCAAGAATCATCTAGCAAATATCATAGTTGAACACTTCCACCAAGAAAAATGCCAAAATACTCCAAAATAAGCCTCCTTCAAGAAGTGCGCACTAAATTTCAGCCAAGAAACCCTAAGTAGGTCGCAAATTTCAGACCTCACTAAGTGTGATTGAAAGATGATGAAATAATACAAGGGCAAATCCCTTATTTATACAGTTACAATGACCAAAATTAGGTCAAAAAGGCTGACATGGCCAGTTTACATGTAATATCCATTTTTTACATAAAAATGACAAATCAAATCCTAAATCAAGCAGGAATGGTGACGTCATGCCCCTTTAGGGCGACATTAGGCATTTCTAGCAAAACGTTGGCTTCCGACTCCAACTCGAGGACATGTGCTCACCGTAGAGCACATGAGAAACTCAACATCTCTGGCATGACCTGTGAGTTGCTTTATCTCAACAAAAAATATTAGTGATCATTTGGGGTGGTAATATCATCCCTGGCTCATATATGGTACAGTAAATGAAAATAAACAAGCATATATACAAATGGAAATACAACTACTCTAGCATGAAATGCATATGGTATATACAATGAATGCAAATGCCTACCTACTTACCTCTACTTACCTGTTGGCTGAATGCCAGGTGTAGTCGAATAGCCAATGAAACCATCCCAACAATGTCTCACAATACCTTCCTCTGTGCTTCATGATAAATCAAAGCAATGATAAGTTAAGCACAAAAATAACGTGAGTTAGAAAATGTATTGCATCATTGGAAATTGTAAGGTCTAGCTCATGGAGGCGGGTGGGAGGGAAAAAATGGTGCCAAGTCATTCTCTCAGGAAAGTGCTCAATCGATTTCAAGAAGGGATTGTGAAAAGTCAAAGGTTCAAAAGACTAACTCAAAAGGTCTGAAAGCTGGCTTCCTCGGACGTCTTCACAATCTGAGGCCTTGGAAGGGACTGGAAAGAAACTAGAAGATGACTGACAAATTCTTAAGGGAAGGCTAAAAGACTGAGATGACAAACTTCTTCTTGAGGTATTCAACCTACCCTTGAACTCTAGGGTTTTCCTTAGAGGAAACTTAATACAAAAGACATACTTCCCAACTACACCTTTAATGACACAATAAGATAAAATAATCGAAGGTGGTTCGAAAACATTATCACAAGGATCCTTCTCCGAGCAAATGATGTCCTTAACTCTATCAAGATCTGAGCACAACGATGGTGGATAATCTTCTTCATGGAATAAATCCTTGTGCTCAGAGGAATAATCATCAAAATCCTCAAGGTATGACCGAAAGTCATTAGCAGAACATAGCACCAGGTCATCCTTGGGTGTCTGAAATAGGTTTGTAATCATACCATCTCCTTGTTGCCAATTGTCAAAATTAGTAACCTCATATGATAGTTGTAAAGTCAATTTTTGGAAATGTCCCTCAATATCGTAAATGGGATCTTCATTAGAACCAATCACGTCCCACTTACGCCTACATGTATGAATTCATCAATATTATAAAAAAAGTCATTATCTTTATCATAACATGAAGGATTTAGTGCATCCAAGGGTTCCTCTAGCACCTCTTCTCTCTCCAAATCATAAAACAAAGCATCATCAAAATTTTGGAAAGGAAGGTAACTCACCGTGTTTATTTATTCTTGTGCAGGAGCTTCGAGGACTTGGGTAACTTCATTGAATGAAACAACATGCATTATTGTTTCATCCTCATGTCTCGCCCCTACATCTTCAACTGTACAACAAGGGGACTCTACCTTGCCTGAGGATTCCATTTCTCCTTCACTCTCTGAATCATAGAATAAGGTATTATCAAAATCATGAAAAGGAATGTGTCTAACCTCATCCTCTTCTTCTTCTGCAGGAAACATGGAATTTTGGATGGCTTCATCAGAGGGATGAGGACACATCAACACTTCATCATCGTGTTCGATATCCTCAGGTTCCAACTTCTCAACAACATCTTCATTATTCTTGGCAGAAAAATGAGTAATCCTTTGCTCTTCCTTGTGGGTATGGAAAACCTCATTAAGATCCTTCCCCTTAGCTTCTTGTTGGTCGATGGTTTGTTCCCCTTCTTTTTGGAAATCAACAGTAAAGGTCTCAAGGGAAACTATTCTCTTCAAACTAAGAGTGTCTGGGGTAAAGAGGTGTCTTACCTGGGACAATGAGATATTTTCCTCGATTCTTTTAGCCATGCTGTGAGCTTCATCGAGCGTTCTTGGGCCCTTTTTACTGAGGGGAAACCCTAGATGCACTAAGAGTGCATTGGTATAGAGATGAACGATGTACTTGTCTTCAGGACGATGGCTTCCAGGAATTCGATATAGTATGTCCTCAAACCTATCTTGGAGCTGTCTGACAGTTTCATTCTCAGTTTGTTTTATATGCTCGAGTCCTTTTAGTAGTACTAGGATGTCTTCCAACTGAATGCCCCATCTTTTGAGAAAGGTCTCTTCCAATTATTCCATAGTTGTGATGCTAGCATCAGGGAGGTTGTCATACCACTTCCTAGCATTGCCATGAAGAGTGGCAGAGAAGAGTTTCATTGCCAAGTCTTCAACATCGTTACTAATAGGGTGGAATTGAAAGAAATCCTAGAAATCACTCATGTGATAGTCAACTCTCTTCCCATCACTACCAGTGAATCTAGGGAGCCAATTTTCGTACTTAGGGGGCATTTGTCGAGGGTATCTTGGAATTTTACTCATGTCTAAAGGTTTGAAGTTTCTCGGGTCCCATTGAGAAGTCATGGTTGGTTTTGTCATTAGTGGAGTCGCCAGATAATTTTCTTGAAATTATCAAAGGGATGAGGGGATCACCCTCAGTGGAGTCGCCAGGTAAGCTTTGAAAAGTAAAGGCTTTTGAGGAAAGGCTTACCGAGAAGTTTCGTCTTTGAGGAGAATTGACTCGGTGTTCCCCGACAATGACGCCAAAATGTTATCGCACAATTTGTACTTATTCCAAAGGAAAAGGTTAAGGGAAGGCAAATTGGCGTAACGAGAGGTTATCCTATCACTGTCACCTCAATAGGATACCTCTTTCTATTTAGGGTTGATGGCCCAGGGAAGACGTCCCCAGTGACCTGGGGGTTTGAGAAGGAAAAGGTTAAAGTGTCTATGAAAATATCCCCTCTCACAAGTCACACTGATAAGAAAGTCCCATGATTTTAACGAATGAAGTAATGAAGTATTAAGATGTACCTGCCCAGAACAAAGCAACAAAAAAATGGACTTTATCAATAAAAACAATAGTTGATATATGATGAAGTAAACATAATTTTATAGCAACAATGTTTATAAGATAATTGCTTCACAATAAAAGCCTTGAAATGGCTTCACAATGACCATGAATAATTACTCAACAATAGCAAAGTACTAGCATTTGTTGGAAGCAAGTCAGGCAGTGTATAAATCAACTTTACAATTGCTTTTAGGTGCTTTTAATGCCGCAATAGATGGTTGTAGCTTACTTTAGTAACAACAACAAATAGGTTAGTATATTAGACTATTATAAGGTTAGGAGTAGTTAGTAGAGAGTTTAAGGTGAAGGTTTTGATAGTAGTTTTTGTCAATCACTCAATTGTAAGGCTTAGATCACTGCT
Organism: Picea engelmannii; assembly: GCA_009831015.1. Lineage (NCBI taxonomy): Eukaryota > Viridiplantae > Streptophyta > Pinopsida > Pinales > Pinaceae > Picea > Picea engelmannii. Next base: position 499,275 of record ML788039.1, on the reverse strand, counting down.
TTTAGGGTAAATTGAGTCTTTTTAGGCAGTGGAAAATCTTGAAGGGACAAATGATAATAAGAGATCTAAATGCAAGAGGGTCAATAATTGAAGTGTTGGTAGCCCAAGGCTTCAATCACCAAACCCTAGGGGGAAAATGGCTACTAGGAAGTAGATAACCCTAGCCCCTTGTACTTTTCCTCCTTCTTTAGCTCAAGGATGAAGTAGCTGATGACTTAGATGAAGCAAAATGTGCTAGGGTGTTGCAATGACAAGACCCTTAGCAAAAAGCTTCAAGAAAATCAGTTTTCTAGCATAATGTAGTAGGTGAAAGTTATTAAGCCAAGAACAATAACATGTGCTTTAGCCTCCTAGGGTTTTAAGCTAGCAATTTCATAATCTTAGTATAAATTCAGGATAGATACAACCATAACCATTCAATGAAGAAGAATTGCAGAAAATTTACTTACATTCACTAAGAATCATCTAGCAAATAGCCTAGTTTAACACTTTCGCCAAGAAAAATGCCAAAATACTCCAAAATAAGCCTCCAAGAAGTGCACACTAAATTTCAGCTAAGAAACCCTAAGTAGGGCACAAATTTTAGACCTCACTAAGTGTGAGTGAAAGATGATGAAATAATACAAGGGGAAATCCCTTATTTATACAATTACAATGACCAGAATTAGGTCAAAAAGGCCAACATGGCCAGTTTACATGTAATATACAATTTTTACATAAAAATGACAAATTAATCCTAAATCAAGTAGGAATGGTGACGTCATGCCCCTTTAGGGTGGCGTTAGGCCTTTCTAGTCAAACGCTGGCTTCTAGGAGAAAAACGTTAGGCCTCCCAAGGCCTCTGGATCAAACCACACGTGCCACTTGGCACATAACTGCCTCCAAAGTGTCCATCAAACGCTGGTGATGCCAAGTGTCACATAGGTGACGTCATGGGCCTTTCAAGGCCAACATCATCATAGGAGGGAAAGACCCCCTCGGTCCAGACCTGCCAGGTTGTCTCTGGTGGAACGCCCTCCTCTCTTTCTCGTGCAAGCCTTTATCTTGTCTCTGCCCCTGGATGGGGTTTCAACATCCATCTCGTGGGCTTTTATCCCTATGGAGGTCCGAACTAATCATCTCCCCATGTGTACCTATCCGTCGGGTGTGGCCCTGCAACAACAACAAGTACACTCTCCATGGGCTCATAAGTCACATGGGTCATAATAATGTCAATCACATCTAATAATCAAGTTATTTAAACATGTGCATAAAACCCCCCTTTCCTAGAAAAGTGCTCAAAGACGTTATGTTATTCTACAAGCCAGGTTTGGAGAGGATGTCGGGAGGTCCTATTGGGCTAATTCTCATTGGATGTGGGATGTTTCCAGGTGAAGACAAATCTAGGCCATGTAAGTGGATGATGCGGTGAGGGATGTTTGAGCAATGGATGCAGTGATGACAGGGGAATGTATGGCTTACTTGTGGGTGCCTCTGAAGAGGGTGAGATGCACCTTGTCATGGATGCACATGTTTCCAAGCCCATTCAATGCCTTTTATCTCTTTATCTTATTGCTTTTTCTTTCAAGAGACTAGTTAGGGGACACTTCCTTGGCGTGGTGACCAGTGGTGACAATGTTACCCACAAGCATTTCACGGAGATGAGAAGGATGACTTGTGATGAGACCCCCTTTCTCTTGGCTATGCCACGAAGAGCCACTACCCTAGCGTGGTGACCAACTGAATGGTAGTGTCATACCACTACATGCCCATGGACCTAATAGGTTGGCTTGTGATGAGACCCCCTATCCTCTAACTAGGTCTTGATTTTATTATTTTATGGGTCCCTCCGTTTCTTGCTGAGAAGCCTTTTATTGCTTTCTCGGGGATCCCTAGGCGAAGCATCTGAAGGTTATGTTCTTTTGGTCTTTATCTTTTGCCAGCTACTTTTACCCTCTGGGCCTTTAGCCCCTTCTTTCCACAAGGTAAGGTACAACCCTTCGCTAGCTTGGAAAACCCAATGCCCAAACCAATGTAGGGGATGGACGAGAGGAAAAAAAATGAAACGTGATAAGTATGATGGGAATGGATGATGACCTTTCATGCACCCACCCAGTGGAAACTCAAACCCTATGGGAACTGTTGCTTTCCTAATACACACTTGCAAACGTGAGCAAAGTCCAACTCACTTAGTGTCCTTGGAGGCACAATGCTTAGGTTCTCAGTCCACACTGTCACCTTGACTGGAACCTCTTCCTTCTAGGCTTACTCCTAGGGAAGCCAAGGGGGGTAGACCCTAGTTACTAGATTGGATTAAACGTTTATGTTCTAGGAGTTGATTTTAATTGGTTAAAGGCTAAGGGGGGAAAACTAGCCTAAGATGCTAAGGCAGCAAATGCAAAGTGCAAGTCTATCTATATGTCAATCAACCCTTTCCCTAAGTCAACTAAGACTAGTGCCTAAGGTTGGGCAATGGGGTCAACTAAGTTTAAGGGTGGTTCAATTACAAAAGTTTTACAAGTGAAATTACTTGAAACTACCCCAAACCAAAGATTACAAGTATTTTCAAAAGAATGAAAGATGTATAGTGATTACACAAGATACAAAAATACAAAGATACAAGAAGATGTAAGTGAGATCAACACATGAGCCAAGCATGCCCCAATAACACTTACTCTATTGGACCACTTTCACTGGCAACCTTAAAAAACACTCAAGACTCAAGAAGGTGATGCTTCCCCAAGTGGGATACTCAACCCCTTCTTGAATCACACAACAAAAGCAATGAAACAAGATATGCCAATGTTTAACTCAATTGCTCAATAAGACATGAAACATTAAAGACATCAACCATGTAGTTGCAATAAAGATGAAGAGCATGAAATTATTATCAATGTGTGTTCCTAAGCATACATTTAAGTCCCCCAACACAACATGGGTGATCTATGCAACTAAATGGTTAAGGAGTTTCTTAAAAGTTGAGTTAATTTTATTTTCCTCCCCCTAAACTATGTTTGTGCTTTAAGCTTCCTCCTCCCTTGGCCAAATAACTGTCGGGTGCTCAAGATAGTAAGGCAACGAGGCCCACCCTAGCTTCCCAGGTCAGTCCTGACAGTAAGAGTTCTCCCGGAAAGGATCC
>ML788039.1:459293-482379 GCA_009831015.1 Picea engelmannii | reverse complement strand
TGATGAATCTCCAATGATTTGCAAGTAGATGGAACCCTTTGTTGTCTCCTCCAAGCTCTCACAAATCCTCTTCAAGCTCTCCAACTTTGCTCCAACACCAACACCAAGCCAACACTAAGAGCTCCTTCCCTCTCCACTCCAACACAAAGATGAAACAATGAGGAAGAAGAGGGAGAGATTGTGCTTTATCTCCCCTCTCTAACCCTAAAAATGCCCTAGGGCCCACGCACAAAGCCAAAAAATAAAAAAATAAAAAAAAAAACAAAAAAAAAATCACTTTTTTGGGGCAAAATTTCGGGGAGCGCCTGCTTGGGTTTGGGAGCGCTCCGGGAGCACGGTTCCGGGGGTTCGGGAGCGAGTGCTGTAGGTTAGGGAGCGTGGGGGGGAGCGTACCGGGAGTGTGGAGGTTCGGGCATCGACAGGGAGCGTAAATAAAAGGTTGGGAGCGCGGTTCGGGAGGGCCAGAGCACGGGAGGGAGCGCGGTTCCAGGACACTCCTGTTCGGAGCGTGCTTCGGGTGTCCGAACCAGGGGGGGGACGCTTCAACAACCGAGGGACTATAAATAGAGGGCACTTGAGCTCATTTGTACTCACCTCTCATAACTTCAGAAGGCAGTGGTGCACAAATTTGAAGAAGAGCTGCAGCTGCAGCTGCTGCTACTAGCAGATTTCGGTTTTGACTTGGACTCTCTCTTGGTTATGGTTTGGACTTTCTGTTTGGCCCCTTTTGGTTATTCTTGCTTGGTGCGCTATCCCTGGAGAGAGGTGCACCACCTTGTTTGGCTATTAAGCCTAGGGTTTGCTTCCAGAACAATTCTCTGTCAAGGTTAAGGTGCTCAGGGGTGGCTTCGGCCTATGGTTGGGTGACAATATTGCTATATAGTCTATGGTGAAACGAGCACATCCATTACTTTCTAATAGTTCCTCGACAACTCACGGAGCTTGAAGACCTCTCTGAAGAATAACTCAACCACCTGAACTGCGATGTAATCTGTCAGTATGGCATAGAAGTGAGCAATCTTGGTCAATCTGTCGACCACCACATAGAGGAAGTCCTTACCCTGAACCTTGGGTAGGCCTGTGATGAAGTCCATCAATATGCTCTCCCATTTTTTCCTTGGAATGGGAAGTGGCTGAAGTAGTCCTGCTGGAAGTGTATGCTTTGACTTGTTTTGCTGATAAGTCACACACTCACTGATGTACCTCACAACATCCTGCTTGAGGCCCTTCCATGAGAACCTCTCTCTGATCTTCTTGTAGGTTTTGAAAAACCCTTGATGGCCTGCTAGTGGCGAATCATGAACTGTTGCTAAGATCTTCTTCTTGAGCCTTGAGCCTGACACTAAGTAGACTCTGTCCTTGTAGAATATGTCATCGCCAATGACCCTGTACTTGTCTTTCTGAACCTGTCCATCCAAAACCTCACAAGAGAACTTGTTCTTGGAATATTCCACTAACAAGTGGGATTTCCAATCCGTTGAAACCTCCATCAAAGAACATGTCGCAGGTCTCCTAGACATTGCATCGATCACAATGTTCTTCTTCCCCTTAACATGCTCTATGTCAAAATCGAAGGCCTGTACCTTTGTCACCCATTTCTGTTGGCACTCATTGAGATCCTTCTGCTCAAGGAAATACTTTACGCTGTTATGATCTGTTTTGACCACGAATTTACTGCCCACCATATATTGTATGAATTTGGTCAAGGCATGCATGATTTCCAACATTTCCTTGTCATAAATAGAGTACAACCTGCTAGAAATAATAGGTGTGCTCGTTTAACCATAGACAATATAGCAATATTGTCACCCAACCATAGGCTGAAGCCACCCCCGAGCACCTTAACCTTGATAGAGAATAATTCCGGAAGCAAACCCTAGGCCTAATAGTAAATTAATTTAGCATACCTCTCTCCAAAGCTAACACACAAGGCAGAAAGTCCAAACCATAACCAATAGAAAGTCCAAGCCTAAACCGAGAATAAAGGTTGCAGTAGCTGCAACTGCAGTTACTCTCTAGATTTGCGCACTTACTCAGTTTCTGCAGTGCACACTCTTACATTTCTATAGTTGCGAGCTGTGTGTGTCAAATGAGATCTGGCGTCCTGTATTTATACTGCTCCTCCTTAGCCATCTGGGTCGACTTCTCATTCTGGAGGCTAAAAACTCAATATTAAATATTTCCTTTAGTCGACTTGTCTTCTAGGGTTATGTCCAATGCTTTAGGGTTTCTTCTTGCTTCCTAGAATATTCCATTCTTGTTAGGGTTACATGTGGAGGTTAATACCTACCGCAACTACCATAATATCAACAGTCCCTCCTAGCTAGGGAGGTATTGAAAGCAATGGTCTTGAGCACAAACATACCATTCAATCGGTAACATCATCATAGCCATACAAACTATCTCATGATTAGATCACAAGCACCATCATCATTATCAGTATCATCTGATAGCATCAACTGCATCATCTCTTGAAGCCATACTCCATCTGAGTAATTAGGCATGATACTGAATAAGTCACTCACTCCACATAGTGATACAAGAACCATTCTTCTAATCTGGATATATGTCCTAGAAGAATAACTATTCCAACAGATGCTGGAAGCCACACCATGGGCTACAAGGACTATTCTTCTAATCCAGACATAAGTCCTAGAAGAATAAATGTCCTCGACCATTTTCCACCTGGAGAATGTCTGTCCACTAGCACACTGACTATCCATCTAGCTGATAGTCATTTTCAACACTACTGATAGTCTACATTGCAATCAAAACAATGTCATTCAATAAAACACAACTATGTCTATCCATAGTAGTACACAACTACTGTCCAGTGGTACACAACCACACCAAGTAGCACATGGCTACTTAATCAATGACACATAGTCACAACCAGTGGAACACATCCACCACAGTAGCATAAATCTATTGTCCAGAGACATACAGTCTCCATAGCAATCATATCATCTGATATCAACCTTCATAGAAACAATATCATGATATAAGCCGAGTCATCTGGGCCATTCTTCCACTCACATCTGTGAGATATGGAAGAGCATCTTCCCTTAGAAAGTAAAACATCAGCCATGGGCTATCTGGACTATTATTCTGAAGCATAGAAGAATAAATGTCCGTGATTTCTGAGCCTGGACCATTCATCTAACTGGGCCATTCCTCCGGCACTATTCATAGTGCAACCTGGAGAGAATGAGTCTACCCTAGGGAATGCCTGTACCTGATTGCTAAACCTAGACCATTCACCTAACTGGGCCATTCCTCTGGCACTAATCATAGTGCAACTTGGATAGAACGAGTTTGCCCTAGGGAATGCTTATCCTCGTTTGTTGAACCTGGACCATTCACCTAACTGGGCCATTCCTCCGACACTAATCATAGTGCAACCTGGATAGAATGAGTCTTCCCTAGGGAATGACTGTCCGAACCATTTCCTAATGGAAATGACCGTCCTACACCAACCTCCAAAAACAGACCATTCTTCGAAACTGCTCACAACTATGAAATTTGAAAGAATGACTGCCCGACGAGGTAGACCATTCTACTTGACCACTACTCAGAGTGACTTCCAAGAAGAATGATTGTCCTAGACCATCCCCCCACACTAGCCACAAGGGGAATCACTGTCTATGGTACATCAACAATCTATCAAACCATTTTCATTACTAAAATGACTGTTCGATCTGGACCATTTTCCGAACTGGAAAATGCATGTCGGTCAAAAATCTCAAACCACTTTCTGAACTGGAAAGGAATTGCTCATCCTGGACCATTTTTCGAACTGAAAAATGACTGTCCATAAATCAATAACACATTAGTTCTCCCTCCCAACCTGGGAGTAATCTCTTCCTTTTTCAATAAGGAAGTCGTCTCCACGAGCCCCAACTTGCAAACTTTTCATCTTGGACATAGGTTTTACCAAAATATCTTCTATCTGCTCATCTGTGGAGATATATTGGAGAACCACTTCTCTTTTTTCTGGACTTCATCATGGAGAATGTAATGCTTGATCTCAATGTACTTTGTTCTGTTATGGAACACTGGTTTTCTCTGAAGGCTTCATGTAGCTCTGATCATTACAATATATATCATGGTCAAAATTCAACACTTTTGTTTCCTGCTAGCTCATGGCATCGTGGTAAGGCTCAAATTGAAACATATCCAAGTAGCACTTCTTCTGTCATCATGAGAGTTTTCCATGGATTAGCAATCCATCATCCAAAACTTCTAAGTAACTATTCTGATACACTATCTCTGTCATAGAAATTTTTTCACACGCTTCTGATGTATATGAGATAATCTGCATCAAGTTGTTTGAATCCGTACAAGGTCTTCTTATATCTGCATACATGGGTCTCTTTCTGGTATACCTTAAGACCTTGAGATTTCTTTACATAAGCTTCTTCCTCAAATGCCCTATTGGGAGAACAATCTTTTTACAACCAACTGATGTAAACTTCAATCTATGGATAATGCAAGAGATATAATAGCTCAGATAGAGGTATATCTGGTTTACGGGAACAAGCTGTTATCATAGTCTTCTCCTCCTTTTGGAAGAACCTCTAGTTCTGAATCTCACAATGCTTCCATTCATAACCCCTTTTCACAATTTTTTACATATATTGTTTTTCATCATAACTTCCATTTCTTCTGCTTGATTGCTCCTAGTGGGTTCAAACCAAGCTGGTAGTCTTGTGATTCTCGGTATAATAACTGGTTGTTTTGGCTTTTCTTTCTCTCTTGGAATATTCATGTCCTTCCTCATGTTTCTCTTTAGCTCTTGGGTCCATGGATTTTTCTATCGATTCCATGCCGTGAAGATCCCAACTTTTTCCTTTCATCATAGGATCATGGATGTAGATGGACAACAAATGATACTTTAAGGCTTCTTTTCGAAGAAGACTTCTTCTAAAGTCAAACTAAACACTTGCTTCTTTTCATGGATGCTACTTTCAATGGGAATATGGATAGATACTTCATAATCCTCAATGGAACATATTATTTAGGATTAACTCCCTCCTAATCCTTGCTTCATACATGAATACATGCTCTTCTTTTGGAATTTTGTAATCTACTCCCTCCATTTAAGAGAGTCCACTCTTCTTTCTGCATCCTTATTGCCTTTTGCAAAGTGTCACAGGTCTTTTTCTAATTTCCTCTTGATTGTTGACTTCTTTTTGTTTTGACTTCTTCCGAGTCTCTTCAGGTTTCATTATGATTTCGACTTATCTGGTAGTTGTTACTTATATAATAGCTTCCACAGGAATTGTTGCCAAAGATTGTCAACATACTTCATCTTTTTCATGTGTATTGTTTGACTTGTAGTCATAGCAATCCTTATCCTTTTATTCTTCCATAGGTATTGTTTTCCTTGAACATATTTTCTTCTAAGAAATAGATATGCATGATATGTACAAGAACTATGTAAACATGATATATACAAGAGCTTTGAAGAATATTGTTACCTTGACTTAGAAGAAGAAGTATGTTTTATCCTACTTGACTTTCTTTGAGGGTTCCCTTTCTTTGGAAACTATTTCTTCATCTGTTTCCTTCCTTTCCCTTAACTCAGGACAGTGGTTCCTGTAGTGACCATATTTTCGACAGTTGAAGCATTGTATTTGACATATCCTTTTCTTGATTTGGTTTCTTCCTTGAGCCAAACTTCTTCTTATTCCTGAAATTCTCGAACCTTGTTGTGAAAGCTTGATCATCGTATTTCTTTTGGGGTTTCTCTTTTGCATTAATCCTTGATTCTTCTTGTTCACAGCCTTGATTCTTCTTGTTCATAGCAAGTCCAAAGTTCTTCAAATGTGGGATAATCCTTTCTTGTGTTCATGCTTGCGGCAAATGCATCCCATGTCTTGGGAAGACCATTGAGTACTGTATTTACCAGTTCCTTCTCTGAAATGTTTTCTTCAATAGCTTGTAGTTGATCCCTTAACTGAGAGATTCTCACAAGGTATGATGTTATGTTGTCATCATCATTCATTTTCATGTCACAAAGCTCATTCTTCAGACTCATTACTTGTCCAATGTTTCTGACTGAGAAGAGGTTAGTTAGGGCATCTTACATTTTCTTAGATGAGTCAAGATGAGAGATGTAGGGTATCAAGTGGTCTTTTACAGAGTCCACTATGATACTCATGGCATTGATGTCATTGTCTTTGAACTTCTCCATAACTGCAACGTTCTGAGGTTCCTTCTCTTTTCCTTCTTCAAACTATGGTTTCATGATATTTCCTTTCACGATATACAACACTTTATTCTTGGCAAGGATGAGATCAATCCTTGTCTTCCATGCTCTGAAGTTAGAAGCCCCTTCTAACTTGTTTTTTGACTTCATAGAGTAAGTCATGACTGCTTTGACTTGGTCAACCTTTGACTTTGACCGAAAACTCAAACTTGACGTCTTAGCTTGCTGAGAGTACAAGGAGGTGCGCTAGGTTAAGACACACTAGGCTATCCAGAAATTAGGTCAATATCTTCACTTAAGGTGCTTCAACAAGAGGGTTAGGGTTTCATTGCTGCAACAAAAACTTTGACTGCAACTGCAACTGTAACTGAGAAAATCCTCCCAATCTATCTTCCAATGGTTAGACTATCTGAAGATACGGTGGGCCCATAACCTATTAGAAATAATATGTGTGCTCGTTTAACCATAGACAATATAACAATATTGTCACCCAACCATAGGCCGAATCAACCGCTCGAGCAACTTAACCTTGACAAAGAATAATTTCGGAAGCAAACCCTAGGCCTAATAGTCAATCAATGTAGCGTACCTCTCTCCAAAGCTAGCACACAAGGCATAAAGTCCAAACCATAACCAATAGAAAGTCCAAGCCTAAACCGAGACTATAGGTTGGAGTAGCTACAATTGCAACTACTCTCCAGAGTTGTGCACTTACTCAGTTTCTGCAATGCACACTCTTACATTCTGCAGTTGCGAGCTATGTGTGTCAAATGAGATCTAGCGTCCTATATTTATACTTCTCCTCCTTAGCTATCTGGGCCTACTTCTCATTCTGGAGGCTAAAAACTCAATATTAAATATTTCCTTTAGCCAATTTGTCTTCTAGGGTTACGTCCAATGCTTTAGGGTTTCTTCTTGCTTCCCGAATATTCTATTCTTGTCAGGGTTACACATGGAGGTTAATACCTCCCGCAACTACGATAATATCAACACAACCTCTCAGGATGACTGAGCTTCCTATTCTCAAACACAATGGGGTGTCCTCCCTGCAACAAAACTCCCCCGATGCCCTCGCCGAAAGCATCACACTCTAATACAAACGCTAAAGTGAAGTCTGATAATGCTAAAACTAGACATGTGCCCATGAATTCCTTCATGTGATCAAAGGATTTATGTGACTCATTGGTCCAGATGAAAGCCCCATGTCTAGTGAGACCTGTAAGTGGTGCTCCAAGCTGAGAAAAAACCCTGACAAACTGCTTGTAATAGCTGCATAGCCCAAAGAAGCTTCTCAACTCTGTCACATTCCTGGGCGTTAGCCAATCCAGAATGGCCCTGATCCTCTCCTAGTGTTCCTGAACCCGCTTTGCACTGATAATGTGGCCCAAGTAAAGTAGTTCTGTCATACTGAATTCGCACTTGGACTCTTTGGCGTATAGTGACTATGCCTCCATGATGTTGAGCACCTCATCCAAGTGCCTCAGATGTTCCTGCCATGTCTTGATGTAAACCAAGATGCCGTCGAAGAATACCAAGACTCATTTCCTCAATAGATCCTTGAATATGTGGTTCATGCAAGAATGAAATGTAGCCGGTGCATTGGTTAGCCCAAATGGCATAACCAAGAACTCGAAATGACCGAAGTGGCATCAAAATGTCGTCTTCTCTATGCCCTGCTCTCAGATGCTAATATGATGATATCCAGAGCGTAGATCAATCTTCGAGAAGAAAACTGCCCCATGCAGTTCATCCATCAACTCATCGATGCGAGGGGATATGATACTGGTTCTTGATGGTTTTCTTGTTCAAGGACCGACAGTCGATGCAGATCCTCATGGTACCATCCTTCTTCAAAACTAAGACAACTGAAGAAGCGAATGGGCTGGTACTAGGTTTGATGTGTCCCATCGTTAGCAATTCCTTAATTGCTTTCTCTATCTCATCATTGAACCTCCTAGGATGACGATAAGGTGTTGTGATCATAGGTTTGACCCCCTCCAACTCAATGGTGTGCTCAAACCCCATGTCAGGTGGTCTCCCTGGTGGAATCGAACCAAAAACATGTTGATGTCGTCCCAACAAGTTCCTGATCTCTGTTTGATACTGCTGTCAACCCTCTGAATCACTCTGTGTAGTGATCAAGCACTCTGCGGAATATCCTACCTCCCCATTCCTGAAGATCCTTTCCATCCTCTTGGCTGAAAATGTCCTGGGTGCCCCTGTCGACATGCCCCTCAATACAATCCTCTTTCCGTCATTGTCTTTGAACCTTGTCTCCAAGGTTTGGTAGTTGGTGGTGATTTTTCCCAAGGTGATAAACCACTGGACTCCCAACACCACATTTATGTCAGATAGGTCAACTACATAAAATGTTTCTCTCACGGTGCAATTACCTAACTTTATCTCCAAATCTGGAACTCTCTCTAGACACTCCACTGTGTGGCTATCTGCTACTGCAACATCAAATCCCTCAAACTCCTTTGTTTGAAGTGCCTTCCTCGATACCAATGAAGCATCAATGAAGTTGTGGGTGGCCACACCATCTATCAGGGCGATTGCCCGCTATCCTTGAATAGTCCCTCTTATCCGAAGGGTGTCACACCTGAGAACACCAGAAAGGGTCTCTATGACTCCTCCCTTTGCCAGTTTTCGTTTGTTATCCTGCTCAAGAGGCTGTGGTGCTACCGGTGGGTGAGTTCCTGCTGATGTAGGTGGTTTTTGGGGAGGCTGTTCCTCTGCATGTGATGACTCCTACTCTGAGATAGTGGATCCACTATTTTGCTCCTCCTCCTCACTATCCACACTGTTTGTTGTCACCTCAATACATTAGATCTCTCCCTTTCCCGTGCACATGTGACTTGGGACCCAAGCGTCCTTGCAGCTGAAGCAAAGCTTCTTCCTCATAATCTCTCTCCTCGTCTCATCATCCAACTCCTCCTTGCCCTTCCACTTGTTGATGATTACAACTGCGTGAGACATCCTCTAGGACACAGACTGAGTGAGTCGGCTTGAGAGAGAGCCCATGAGTTGGGTGTGCCCATGAGATGGGTGTGTTGTTCCTCTCTGAGACGAAGAAGGAACGCTGTGTGCCCCTGTGTGGGGTGAGGAAGCCCATGAGTTGGGTGTTTCCATGAGATGGGTGTGTGGTTCCTCTCTGAGATGAAGATGGAACACTGTGTGCCCCTGTGCGGGGTGAGGAAGCCCATGAATTAGGTGTGTCGTTCTCTCATAGACAGAGATGAAACAATGTGTTGTTCTCCTCTGTGTAGAGAGTTGAGATGATGTGATACTCCAGATGATTCTCCTGTGAGATGCAGTGAGACATAGATCTGTTGAGTAGGATGTTCTTGTGGCTGAGCACAGGTGAACATGATCCTAGTGGCTGAGCACTAGTGAGTGTGTACTCTGATGATTCTCCTGTGAGATGCAGTGAGATAGAGACTTGGACGTCCCTGTGGCTGAGCACAGATGGATGTGCCCCTAGTGGCTAATCACTAGTGGGTGTATGATATCCCTTGCTATATTGTCCAAGAGTCAGACTTACCTGTAGCCCTATTTTTGATGTAAAGGGTACAGGTCGGCCCCACCATAAAGTGAAAGATAATTAATATAAAATATAATTAATGTAAAAGATAATTAATATGGTAATTATTAATTATATTGTGAGTTATTGAGGTCGGCCCTGTTGTGCCAATAGGCACTACTTTTGATATGTCTAGTCTAATATAAATAAAGGTAATTTCCCCATTGAGGAAACACAACACAAGTGTGAGTTTGGAAATTTCAGCAAGTACTTGTTCTTAGGATGAAGTGTGCACCTCTCTTGGCTCTAGCTTTCTAGGTTTTCTGAGCACCCTTTTGTGTGCTAAGTTTATGGTGTGGGAGGTCTTTCTCTTGAAGAATATAACAAAGGATTGGTTGGGTTTTCTTCCCTTGTTGAGAAGGGTTTCCCAGGATACTTCTTGTGTACTTGTGCATGGTATTTCTTCTTGTGATCTTGGTTGTTGCAACAAATTTTTAATGGTGAAACTGCAATTGTCTATGGTTCAAGTAAAATGCTAAAATTGGAATGAACTTCATGCTTGAGCCTAGCTTAATGAAAAATCAACATGGTATCAGAGCATAGGTCTTGAAGAACCCATTGCACAAGCATTCACTGGTCATCCTCTCACTTCTGCAGAACCGTACGACCCTCTTAGGGTTCCCAAAAATTCCGTGCGACCCTCCTTTTTGAGGTGTTTCAACACTTAATACTTGGACGATGGGGCTAAAAAGTGCATAGGAGTGTACGACCTCCTTCAGTGCACCTCCAACAAGCTTCATATTGCATTTCCAAGCATTTTATTTTTTGGCCCTAGGGTTTCGCAATTTTCTGCAGAAATTTCAGAATTAGGGTTTCTGCAACTCATTGAAGGAGCTCTTTAGCTCACCAGTGTTCTTCTATCTTTCAAGGCATATTGTTGGAAGTCATAATCCCAACAAAACCTAAAATTGCTAGCCTAGCCTAGCCGTTATGTTTTCTAGCCCAGTTAACAAGGGTTTGTGATTAATCTAAAAATATGATGAACATAACCATGATGGAAGACAAGCTTAGTGGATCAAACAAACTCATCTCCTGGAAGCCAAGACTTCAAAGAGATGAAGACATCAACATCTCAACACTCTTAGGTATGGTCCCTACCAACGATAATACTTGGTTAATTGACAGTGGTGCCTTCAGGCACATGACCGGTTTTAGAGATCACCTGATTAACTTTGTTGAGAAAGAGACAAATCTATATGTTGTCCTTGGAGACGATGCCAGATATAATGTGAAAGGTGTTGGAACTTCTATCTTCCAACTAGATTCTGATATGCAACTTCAACTAAGTGAAGTACTATATGTACCTGGGATGAAGAGGAACCTTGTCTCCATTTCTTCCTTGGAAGACAAAGGCTACAAGGTTACCTTTTCAGAAGGAAGAGTCCTTGCATGGCACAAAGACTCACATATAAATTCTACCAAAGTAATTGGTGTTTGAGAAAGAAGCTTATACAGATTAACCATCAGACCAGTCCAGGCCTTGTTACATGACACTATCAGCTTGAGTGAGCTATGGCATAGGAGACTTGCTCACATTCATTATAGAGCTTTCCCATGTCTAGGGAAAATGGTAACATGCCTTCTAGAGATATATATTCAACATAAATGTGTTTGCAAAGGGTGTGCTCTTGGCAAGGATGTTAAAGGGTCCTTCTTGAGAAGTGACAATAGATCAAAGGAAATCTTGGACTTGATAGATTCAGATGTGTGTGGGCCAATCACTGTTGCCTCCCTGAATGGGTATTTGTACTATGTACTCTTCATAGATGATCACTCTTGAAAAACTTGGATTTACTTCTTGAAGAACAAGGATGGAGTCCTTGCAAAATTTCAAGAATTCACAGCTCAGGTTGAGAACCTAACTGAAAGAAAGATCAAGGTACTAAGATCAGATAATGGAGGAGAATAGACCTCCAAGGATTTCAACAATTTCTGTATTGAAGCTGGGATCAAGAGGGAGTTCACAGTTCCTTACAACTCTCAACAAAACGGGGTTGTAGAGAGGAATAACAAAACTATCATCAAGGCAACCAAAGCAATGATACATGATCATAGTCTACCTATGACTCTATGGGTAGAGGCATGTATGACAACAATATATGTTCAGAACAAGATTCCTCATTAGATCTTGAAGAACATAACTCCAGAAGAAGCTTTCACCGGAGTGAAGCCTGAGATTGTACACTTCAGGATATTTGGGTGCCCAATATATTTTCATGTACCCAAAGAGAAGAGATCCAAGATAGACCCTTCAGGGAGAAAGAGTACATTTGTGGGATACAATGAATCTTTGAAGGAATATCGGATTTACATTCCTGGTCAGAGACAAATTTAGATAAGCAGAGATGTTACTTTTGAGGAAGAGATTATTAAGTTTTGAGGTATTATTATTTTTCTTTTCAATTTACTAGATAACAATAGCATAGGTTGGATCACTGAGAGAAACACAATCACAAGATACAAAACATTTATCCTGGGAAACCCTCCCGGGGGAGAAAACCCAACAAAACTTCCTTAATATAGATAGCCAATGCAATTCCAAGACAATAAACCAAAACACTAGAGAATATCCAACACTGAGCAATGCGCCTCTCTCTTCCTTCTTCTCTCAAATGCAGCTCTCCAAACTTGCACACTTGATGAGTGAATGAGTGAGTGAACAAATGAGGTGTTGGCTTCCTTTATTTATACAAATTGGAAGGTGCTGGGAAGGTGTCTCTTCAGTGGGTAGGGCCGACTTGTCTTCTTAGTGGTTAAAACCACTTTAATTAGGCCTGGGAGACGACTTCTTAATTTGCATAATACAATTAGGGTTTGACCAATACGCAAAAGGGGATTTGGTCAATTACAATGCCCGACATGATCAATCCACAAAAGGGGATTGATCTAATGAATAATGACTCAATAATAAATATAATACTCTTTGCAGTTACAATATTTCAACACTCCCCCTTAACAAGAAGAGTATTCTACAACATCATCAGGAGAGAGAGAGAGGGAAACAACATCAACAACATGTGGAACACTGACTGGCATATCTATAAATCATCGAAAGTTTTTCTCATCATCATTGTTCATAACATGGAGCTGGAGTAACATCATCATCCTCAACAACATGAGGCTAAAGTAACATCATCATCATCTTTAGCGTGAGGCCAAAGTAACATCATCATCATCTTTAGCGTGAGGCTAAAGTAACATCATCATCTTCAACATTAAAGCTGAAATGACATCGTCATCATCATCTTCAGCAAGAAGTTGAAGTGACATAATCATCATCATCTGCATCAACATGGATTAGTATAACACTAATACATTGTCATAATCAATAACAACACAAGGCTGATCAACAACAACAGTATCACAACACGAAGGTTGGAGCATCATCAACATCAACACTAGGCTGGAAATCTTCAACATGAAGGTTGGAGCATCATCAACATCAACACTAGGATGGAAATCTTCAACACGAAGCTGGCATCTCAACAACATCAACACGAAGCTGGAAATATTCAGCACGAGGCTGGCATCACAACAACATCAACACAAAGATGGAAATCTTTAGCATGAGGCTGACATCAACAACATCAACACAAAGCTGAAAATCTTCAGCACGAGGCTGGCATCAACAACATTAGCATGAAGCTAGAAATCTTCAGCACTAGGTTGGCATCAACAACATCAACACGAAGCTGCAAATCTTCAACACTAGGTTGGCATCAACAACATCATCATGAAGCTGGAAATCTTCAGCACTAGGCTGGCATCGACAACATCTTTTGGTACTCTGACCCTCATAAATCAAAAGATTCCCTAGGATATAAAATCCTAACGGAGCTACTACTACTAACCAACGCTAGCATATACATGCACAAGTACTCTGACAGCCCGTCCTTACGGACCTTCAGGATCTGTCTAGGGATGATCAATCCCCTAGGATATAAAATCCTAACTGAGCTACATGCCATTGGTTAGGATACCATAGTATCATCAACACTACTCCCCCTTTCGAGGGAGGTCCTTTCGGACTATACCAAGCTTGTGTCGAAAGTGATCAAACTTTACACGAGATAGAGACTTGGTCAACACATCTGCAACCTGTTCATCCGTGCTAACATACTGGAGCTTTATGGCTCCTCTCTCCACCATATCACGAATGTAATGATATCAGATTTCTATGTGTTTCGACTCATCATGTAACACATCATATTTATACAACTTTGGTTATCACATAGGATCACAATGGCTTCCATCTCCAGATCAAATAGATCTGTCAACAACATTCGAAGCCATATGGCTTCACAACTGGTGGAACATGCAACAATGTATTCTGCTTCTACCGTGCTGGGAGCAATGTTGGATTGCTCCCTACTCTACCATGAAGTCATGGTTGACCCTAGACTGAAACAACATCCTGAAGTGCTCTTTCTATCAGAGACACTTCCAGCTCAATCTGAATCAATATATCCATACAATCTGAAGTCATGATCTCTAGTATAAAAGAGACTAAAATCCAACGTACCCTTAAGGTATCTCATCACATGTTTTACGACAAGAAGGTGAACACGTCTGGGCTCTACCAGATACCGACTCAAAGTGTTCACAAGAAAACATATATCTGGCCTAGTATTTGTCAGATACATCAACGAACCGATAATCTGTCTGTATATAGTAGCATCTACCAATTCCGACGAGGTATCTACCAGGAGATTCAACTTCGTTTCTATGGGTGTGTACATGGATTTACATTCCAACATGTTAAACCTCTTCATTATTTCAACTGCATACTTCCCTTAGTTAAGGAAGATCTTCTTTGGGCTATGCCAAACTTCAAGATCTAAGAGATAAAGCATTAGGTTTTTCATCAAACTCTGTAGCGAGCTTCTTCTGCAATTTGTGATGAGATTTTCTTCATCTTGTCAAGAATACATCATCTACATATAATAGTAACATCATTGACTCATCATTCATAACCTTAAGGTAAAGGTTAGAATCAAGTTTACTCTTGGTAAAGCCCAAGCTCTTCAGGAAATTGTCAATTATGCCATATCAATCTCTAGGAGCTTGCTTCATCCTATACAGATCCTTCTTCAACCTGCAAACCCGAGTCTTTCTATCTTCAACTTCAAACCAAATTTTCACATTACATTGTACCAATCTGGTACACTTGCTCAGCTACAACTCAATCTGCACAATCACGTGCTAGCTCTATGTGCTCTCTGCAAAGCACTATCTGTCTCATTGCTTGAGAGAATGTCCTCTCCTCTTTCTGCAACTGTTCCTTTTGGAACTGGGACTCTGCACTTGCAATTGCTCTGAAGCTGAGAATGGCTGCTCCATTCTCACTATGACTGCTGAAATATGAGAGTAACTCCTCTACTTCATCATGACAACAACTTCATCTGAAACAAAGAGTGGCTCAATAACTGATACTGAAGGTATCTCTTCTTCTTTCATGGAGGTAACTCTATCTTTTATTGTAGTCATGTCTCCATGACCCAACTAATGTATTGCACCAACTGCCACTCAATTTTAAATATGGGGATTTCTCCCCCTGCATCCCATACTATATATGAATCATGGTTGTTCTGGTTGTCTTCATAAATACTGGAACTATTTCTTCAATTACTAGAGTAAGTGTCTTGTCATAGTCTTCTCTCTCTTGCCAGGAGAATCCTACACATCAGGCTTTGTACATCTGCAACATGCTTGATCTGTTAGATCAATCTTGGAAGTCAATACTGACTTCTCTTCTAGTCTCACAGAAAAATCCATATCTTAGTCTTTCTGACTGGCTTCCTTCTATGTCACTCAAACAAACGAATCTTCCCAGGAGATTTCACATCTCCTAGAAGTTTTTGAAGCTATGATCTAGTCTTCTCATGTAATTTGTCTCCAAGTCTTGGAAGTTGCTTCTTCATCTGATCCTTTCTGAGATCAGGCTTACTCTCGATTTCTTCCGAGTCTACAAGGACTTCATCATCTCTTATGGGGTATACTTGGTGTTGAATATCAAGTCTAAATATGAAAAGCTGAGTCAGACTTCAAGTGAATTCTTCTTCCTGTCAAAGTGGCTTCATTATCCTTTGAACAAGTCTACTGTGAGTTCTTGTTCTAATGTTCGGTCATCTTTGGAGCCTTCTTCTCCTTACAATCAATCTCCATATGAGATACTCCAGATCTCAAAAGATAACGTCTTCTTCATCTTCTTTGGTACATGAATGTATATGGTCATGTACATAGTCTGCTTTATGTCTCATCTAATCTGTTGCCTTCTGCAACCTTCACTATGGCTTCATCAGGGTTATCACCTGTGACCTGAAACAAGGTCAACAAAAAAACATGCAAGAATAATACTCTTTTGATAATAGTAATAAAACAATAGCACGAATAATCGTCATAGTAGCTCCTTGAGAGTTATCACTTGTGACTTGTCTGGAATAAAGATCAAAAGTAAGAAATACAATATGAAATGAGATCAACACTCTTCTAGTGTTGTGATCAAACATTCATCCATGGTAACTTGGAATCAACACATGAAGTTTCTCCTAGAGGAGATGTTAGTTGTATTTGGTAAATGCTTACATTAAGCATTTATCTCACTATGCTCACATGCTACCAAGTATAATAATTTTCAAAGACTGCTACCTCAACTATAATGTTTACTTGTAATGGGGTAGTTATCAACTTTTTCATGTGCAACTTTGAATCTTATCAACTTAATTGATCAAACCTGGAACTTGGAGTCTTGTCCTCAAGAATGAGTGTGTTTATTTTCTTCCAATTCTCCTTCACTCAAGATGACAAGTGCTTTTTTCAACCTGTCTTCTGTACTAAGACAATATGCTATCTTGACAGAAAGTTGGGTTAGGGAATAAACTCTATGATCTCAACTTTAAGCCATATAATACCTTGACTTTAAATTTTGACCAAAGGTTAGTATGATGGTCATAGCTTCAACATGCAACCTAAATCAAAATAATGTCATAACAAATAGATGTATATCAAAATAATCAGACCCGGGTTGCATTATTCCTCTGATTGTGTTTGATCTTGAGATCCTTCTGGATCTATGGGAAGAGATCCCTTCTCCAAATCTTAAAAAATTCAAGGGTGACGACAACTAGTACTGCAACTGATACTTCAACTCATATTGCAACTGCAACTGATTCTGAAACTGCAATTGCAACTGCAACTTAGGGTTTTATGAGGAAACCCTAATTTTTCAAACTTCAAATTTTGAAATTCTGATCCAGGGACTAGATGTGCTGAGTTGAGGCGAGTAAGCTGGTGCAGTCAAATTTCTGAAAATCCAAATTTTACCCCTTCAAACTTGACCAACGAAATTCTGGACTGGTACTTCTGGTACTGGTTTCCTGGTTTTCTGGTACTAGTGAAAACTAGGGTTTCACTTTCGAGAGTTCTATCCACTGAAAAAGTGTGTCGAGGCTGCCAAAGAGTTTGCTAGGCTAGGGCGCACTTCCTTGATGAGTTTTAGGCTGAAATTCCTCTTCAATAGAAAACCCTAACTTTCTTGTATGACACTAGTGATGTTTTTTCTTATCTAGTGAAAGATGCTCTCTTTAGCTTAGCTTTGATACCATGTTAAGTTTTGAGCTATTATTATTTTTCTCTTCAATTTACTAGATATCAATAACATAGGTAGGATCACTGAGAGAAACACAATCACAAGATACACAACATTTATCCTGGGAAACCCTCATGGGGGAGAAAACCCAACAAAACTTCCTTTATATAGATAACCAATACAATGCCAAGAAAATAAACCAAAACACTAGAGAATATCCAACACTAAGCAATGTGCCTCTCTCTTCCTTCTGCTGATATTATGGTAGTTGTGGGAGGTATTTACCTCCACGTGTAACCTTGACGAGAATAGAATATTCCAGGAAGCAAGAAGTAACCCTAAAGCGTTGAACATAACCCTAGAAGACAAGTCGACTCAAGGAAATAATTAATATTATATATTTAGTTTTCAGAATGAGAAGTCAGCCCAGACAACTCAGGAAACAGTGTAAATACAAGTAGCCAGACCTCATTTTGTACACTGCTCAGAATTGCTGTTGGGAAGAAGTGCGCACTACAGGAACTTGGCTAGTGCGCAAGTCTGGGGAGCAGCTGTAGCTGGCAGCTGTCACAATCTAGTTTCCTGGTTTAGGCTCAGACTTTCTGTTGGTTATGGTTGGACTTTCTGATCAGTCTTGGTTATCTTTATGCATTAGCCATGGTTGGCTATTGGTTTGCTTCCGGAATCATTCTTTGTCAAGGTTAAGGTGCGCGGGGGTGGCTTCAGCCTATGGTTGGGTGACAATATTGCTATATTGTCTATGGTTAAACGAGCTCATCCATTATATTCTAACAGGTTATGGGCCCACACTATGTTCGGACAATCTAACCACTGGAAGATAGATTGGGAGGATTTGCTCAGTTACAGTTGCAGTTGCAACCAATTTTGTTGTAGCAACGAAACTCTAACCCTTTTGTTGAGGCACCTTAAGTGAAGATATTGACCTAATTTTTGGATAGCCTAGTGTGCCCTAGCCTAGCGCACCTCTTGGTATTCTCAGCAAGCCATGACGTCAAGTTTGAGTTTTTGGTCGAAGTCAAAGGTTGACCAAGTCAAAGTAGTTACGACTTACTCTATGAAGTCAGAAAACAAGTTAGAAGGGGCTTCTAACTTCAGAGCGTGGAAGACAAGGATTGACCTCATCCTTGCCAAGAATAAAGTGTTGGACATCGTGAAAGGAAAGATCATGGAACCACAGTTCGAAGAATGAAAAGAGAAGGAACCTCAAAATGTTGCAGTTATGGAGAAGTTTAAAGATAATGACATCAATGCCATGAGTATCATAGTGGATTCTATAAAATACCACTTGATACCCTACATCTCCCATCTTGAGTCATCTAAGAAGATGTATGATGCCCTAACAAACCTCTTCTCAGTCAGAAACATTGGACAGGTAATGAGTCTGAAGAATGAGCTCCGTGACATGAAAATGAATGATGATGACAGTATAACATCATACTTTGTGAGTATCTATCAGTTAAGAGATCAACTACAAGCTATTGAAGAGATCATTTCAGAGAAGGAACTGGTAAATATAGTACTTAATGGTCTTCCCAAGACATGGGATGCATTTGCCACAAGCATGAAAACAAGGAAGGAGTATCCCACATTTGAAGAACTTTGGACCTGCTGTGCACAAGAAGAATCAAGGATTAGTGCAAAAGAGAAACCCCAAAAGAAATATGATGATCAAGCCTTCACAGTAAGGTTCAAGAATTTCAGGAATAAAAGAAAGTTTGGCTCAAGGAAGAAGCCAAATCAAGAGAAAGATATGTCAAAAATACAATGCTTCAACTGTTGAAGATATTCACTACAAGAATCATTGTCCCGAGCTAAAGAAAAGGAAGGAAACACACGAAACATCAGTTGCCGAAGAAAGGAAACCCTCAAAGAAGACCAAGCAGGATAAAACAAACTTCTTCTTCTTAGACAAGGTAACAATATTCTTCATAGTTCTTGTACATACCATGTTTACATAGTTTCTGTACATATCTTACCCTTAAAGAAGACCAAGTAGGATAAAACAAACTTCTTCTTCTAAGACAAGGTAACAATATTCTTCATAGTTCTTGTACATACCATGTTTACATAGTTTCTGTACATATCTTGCATATCTATTTCTTAGAAGATAATATGTTCAAAGAGAAACAATACCTATGGAAGAATAACAAGATAAGGATTGATATCACGATGACTCTAAGACAAATAATACACATGGAAAGATGAAGTACATTGACAATCCTTGATAACAATTCATGTGGAAGCTATTACAACTGTCGAAATAAGAATCAAACTTGAAGAAACCTAGAAGAAGTTGTTAGGGTCCTAACCCGCACATAGGTAGATCAATATATTCAGATGTAATAAAGGTAAATATTAATAAGGCCTTTCAATAAAATAAAATAAGGCGGATGTAAGAAGACCTAATAGAATCTTCCACTTATAGAAGGATCTTCCTCTAGATGCTTCTCTTGATAGACATATTTAGTATAAATAAGGGTTGAGGGTATGAAAACCCTGGTTTGGAGATTAATGTAACAGAGCGCTGCTCGCTTGGAGGTTGCCCCATCGAAAAGGCCTGTGAACATTGTTTTCTAAGTCAAAGTGCTATTTCTGTTGTTGTTCTTATATCATTTCCGTGTTATTGTGGAGATTATGCTGGATATCTTATTGTTATTTTTCCATTTCTAGCATTTTATTTCTGTTCTGCATATTTATTATATCTGGTATCTTGCAAGTGGTATCAAAGCACTTTCCTTGGCAGAAATTGTGGGAATTTTTTTTCCAGGGTAGAGATGTATTCCAACGTCTTTAAGCCACAGAGATATGTCGTTACGCGCATAAACCCGCGGTTGAGGGATTCATACACGCAGGTAATACAAGTGGTTCTTAAGCGCACATCTGTTGGCCACCCTTGTAACCCCTGTTGGTACTCCTTCGAGTGGTAGCGCATTGGACAACACCTGTGTACAGATCAACCTAGATTTCCTGAAGCCCTCTTTAGATAAACCTATTGGCCGCCAGACTGCTATAGTGTCACCGAGAACAACACTCGAGAAGATACTCTCTAGTACCTGGGTAGTCGGGTAGTACGGCTAAGGGTACGGTCTATCCTCCATAGTTAATGCCCTGAGATATTGGGCCGAGTACTACTGTTGGACCCCGCACGTATATTAGAGAGCTATAGCACAGGGCAAACCCTTGTCTGTAGAACCCTTGAATACCTAACCCTTGGGGGATATAAACATAAACAAATTAAAACAAACCATATCTATTTCTGCGCAACTGTGTTCAGGTTGCCAAGTAAATACACATTTATTTCTGGTTAAGCATTTGGGGATTTCATCATTGCAATATTCTTCAGACCAGAGTATAACTCTGCAGGTGTAAAAAAAGTCTGGAATTTGTTTCACCATTATTTGAGACCTATTCCATTGGATTCATCTCTCCACCCTTATCACATTCATCCATATCATTTTTTGGCAAAATTTTTGACCCCGCCCACCCCTTTTCAGTTCACCCATCCTCATGGCCCATACCCGTAGCCAAGATCTGGAAACTCGCTTCAACACCTTGCAATCTGGTTTCCTCGAGACCCAAAAAGAAGTGAAACAACTCAGTGCTATTGTTACCTTCATCGATTCATCCATCAATACAACCATAAATACAACCATGCAGTCCTTAATGGAGGAAGTCAAACAAGAACTGACCACCCAGCTTGAATCTGTCTTTGCATCCCTCTGCACCAAACTGAAGATCCCTACAGATGACCATTTCTTTGAAGCACCTCCAAAGACCGAAGGCGAACATTCCTCCCATTCCCATACCTTTCAACACCATCACTTTCAACGTGACCTATGCCTTCCGCGGGTTGATGCGACCAAATTTGATGGCTCGGACCCCACTGGTTGGGTAACCCAAATGGAACATTATTTTTCTTTATACGACATCACATATGAATTGGCCAAACTCTGGTATGGTGTTCTCCATCTAGATCAAGAACGTTGGCAATGGTGGCAATGGAGAAAAACTTCTCGTCAAGGGTATATTGCTTGGACCCAATTTGTGACTGAGCTTTATGAACGCTTTGACATGAACAACAACCATTTGGGCCGTTTGTCAAAGTTGAAACAATCCATAACAATAGAAGACTTCATAGCTGCGTTTGAGCGCTTGGCTTTTCGAACAGAGGGCATGACTAATTCTTTCTTTCGAGAGTGTTTTATCAGTGGCCTCAAGGAGGAGATTCGGGCCCATGTCCTCATGGCTCGACCCTCGACTTGGGGGAGGCTACTAAAAGAGCTAAAGAAGCACAACAGGTTGTATCTTCTCAAAACCGAAAACCCTCCTTTATCCCTCGCCCTAAACCCATCACTCCCACTACTCCCTCCGCCCCATTAAAGATCCAAAAATTGACCAGGGATGAAATGGCTGAACGCCAACTCAAAGGCCTTTGTTATAATTGTGATGACAAATATTTCCTGGGCCACAAGTGTAAGGAACAAAAGTTTTTTATGGCCATCTCTGAGGATATTTTGGAAGAGGATGTTGAAACTCCCCTTGTGTCTGAGTCACCTGAAATCACTGACATAACCCCTCCCTCAGACCCTCCCGAAGTAGAACCCGTCATTTCCCTCAATACTCTCACTGGCTTTTCCGCTCCCCAAACCCTCAAGTTAATCGGTTACATCAAGCATCAGAAGGTCATCATTCTGGTTGATAGTGGAAGCACCCATAATTTTATTCATCGCTACATTGCCCAAGAAACTCATTGCTACATCCATGCTGTCAATACCAAATCATGATTGCCAATGGTGGTTCCATGAAATGTGGAGGGCACTGTGAAAATGTGCATCTCCAAATCGGTGACTACCACCTAAAATCCCATATGTTTGCTATTGACATGGGTGGTTGTGACATTGTGTTGGGTGCAGACTGGATAAGAACTTTGGGTCCCATTCTCATGGATTTTAAGGCATTAACAATGCAATTCGACTAAGAAGGCCACCAATATAAATTCCAAGGCATCACTGCTGGTTCAACTGAGGTCATTAGTTGCCATCGCATGGAAAAACTGCTCAAAAAAGGTCATTCTGGTGTCATTGCCCAACTCCATGCCATACAAGCAACATAGACACCCCCGGTGCCACATGACCTCCAAGCTCTCCTTTCTAAACATCAAATGGTATTTTCCACTCCCCAAGGACTCCCTCCTTCCCACGGTGTTCATGATCATTCCATTCCCCTTGTACCTGGAAGCCTTCCTCCCAATATCCGTCCATATCGTCACCCCTTTTCACAAAAAAATGAAATTGAGAAAATGGTCCAGGAACTCCTTAATGCAGGTGTTATCCGCCCTAGCATGAGCCCTTACTCTTCTCTTGTAGTCATGGTCCTGAATAAAGAAGGTTCTTGGAGACTGTGTCCTGACTTCCGTTCCCTCAACAAACTGACCATTAAAGACAAATTTCCCATTCCTGTCATTGATGACCTCCTGGATGAATTGAGTGGCGCCCAATTCTTTACTAAACTTGATCTTCACTCGGGCTATCGCTAGATATGTATGAAAGAGGCAGACATTCCCAAGACGACCTTTCGCACTCATGAGGGCCACTATGAGTTTTTGGTCATGCCCTTTGGCTTGTGTAATGCCCCCTCCACCTTCCAAAGCCTCATGAATCATGTCTTCCGTCCCTTTCTCCAT
>ML788039.1:448771-459193 GCA_009831015.1 Picea engelmannii | reverse complement strand
TTTAATGCTCTAGATTTTGATGGTTTATTTCTTCATTGCCTAGATCATTGATGTGATTGGCCATATGCTTAAAAGTAACTTGTTTCTAAGTGGTTAAGTAAGCAACACATCTCTCTTTCTTTACACACTTAATGCTCTCATTTCTAGTGCTATCATATGTGGTATAAGTGTGGTTAATCTATTGTTTGGCAAGTTGTACTTGCCTTCATTTGTTATTTTTTTTACAAGCTATCTAATTGTGCATCTAATAACTTGCGCTCATATAGCATATATGTGTTAATGCCTTTCAATTCACGAGTTTAAACAACACAACTTTAAGGCCAAAGTGAGTTTCGGCCAAGTCACTAAATCACTCATTAAAAGTGTCGTAAAACTCTCAAAACACTCTAAAATACTCCTAAAAGTCTACTTAATCATTACATATACTTAATAGACTACTTTAGGGTACCTTAGACCACCATCTTCACCATCTAAAACGGGGCTTGAGGAAAACAACGGAGGGTAGTGGCAGGGGACTGCCCCGTGGCGCACCAGGTGTGTGTCCTCTCCAGGAAGTACTCTTGTTTTGGGCTGACTGGTTCTGCTAGGGTTGGCCTTGTTGCCATACTATCTTGAGCATCCAACAATTATTTGACAATAGGAGGAGGAGGCTTCGGTGAAAGCTAATTAAAACTTTGATAAATCTTAAGAAAGCCTAATAATTAAACCCTAGACCACACCTAATAGAATACTTGGGGGTTTAATAATTAAGAGTGTAGATCATCTGTGATAATCTTAACAACACTTGTGCTAAGCCTTCTAAATCTTCTTAAATTGTTGTTGATATTGCTCATGATGATGTATTGATGATGATCTTATAATTTTGATGAATTGTTAATATGATGCTTTAATGCTTTGATATCCCGCACAAACACAAATAGATAATTGGTTAGCTTGTTGTTGTAATCTATCATTCTTTAAATTGTAAATCTTGTAAGTAATTGTATATGATATTCTATAATTGGATTTACTCTTTTGTAATTTTGTAAGTAACTTGTAATCTAATTGTAACGAAACACCCTTTAACATAGTTGACCCCTTGCCCAATCTTTAGGCACTAGTTTTAGTTGACCTAGGGAAAAGGATTTCTTTTCATGCTAACCCTTGCATCTTGCATGGTTGCCTTCGCATATTAGGATTAGAATCCCCTCTAACCTTAACAAATTAAAATTAACTCCTAGAAGCTAACTCTAACACATCTAGTAACTAAGGTCTACCCCCTTTGGCTTCCCTAGGAGTAAGCCTAGACGGAAGAGGTTCCGGTCAAAGTGACAACGTGGGCTGTGAATCTAGGCATTGTGCCTCCAAGGACACACTAAGTGAGCCAGACTTAGCTCACGTTTGTAAGTGTGTATAAGGACGACAACATGCACTATGCACTCCTTGCACTAGAACTCTCAGAAGAGAAACAATTGAAACTTATAGAAACATCAAAGGTTCCCACACTTAACCATAAAAAGTATATTCACGCATAAAACACATAAAACAGAAAGAAACATCACATGTACTCAATTAACTTAGATGAATACAACATACATTTGGAATCAAACCTCTCTGCTTGTATTCCTTTAGTAAAGTATGTACATGGACTCATACAACTCTCTGCAACTCTCTACAATAACTAACAACGATAACAATAACATTTAACAACCTCATTTGGGTATTGGTTACATATATTTATACACGAAGAGGCTTCTCAAGCCTTCCTTCCGACTATCTTAGTGTTATCCTATTGTAGTTAATACAATCATCTACAAAGGACTATTACATTGAATGGAAATTACACTCAGATACGAGTTGATGCTCAACATCTGTACAATCTTATCTTTCATTTAAAGAAAATACAATCTCCTAGATTGCTTAGAATAATTCTAGCCTCTAAATATTAAATAAACTTAATTACAGTCTTTAAAACATCAAATGATGCGCTCTCCTCAGAATTCAAAAACAGTTTAAAATGTGTGCCCTAAGCACTGAGCTGTCCCCCACTCAACCTCTTTAATTGATGATGACGATGCTCCTGCATAAAAAAGAAGCTATGGTGAGTTTACCAACGTCCCGGATGAAATCCAGGTTATTCCCATGCTGCTGCTGCTGTCCTCTATGGGGCTCTCTGGGGCAGGTTTTGAGTTTGAGTCCGCAATACTTGATCAGGGTCATGTCCTGATGGAAGTCACGAACCAATGTTGTATACTCCCTCCTGCACTCTGCAATGTCCTATGCTTGAGTGGGAGACCTTTGTGCTATTGGATGCTGTGTTTTTGCTGGGGGTGCCCTTTGGAAACTGGGGAATAATGGTTTGGGAATCCTGCTTGAAGAGGTGTATGTGCGAGTAGGTGACTTGGGTCTACTATTTACCCCTGATTTCCCCTGCACTGCATGTGGGAATTGTGTGCCCGGGGTGCCCACTATAGCCAATCTATCAACCATCTGCGCCAAAGACTGAGTCATGGCCTGTTGATTGACTACCAAATTGCTGAGTACCTGCATGAAGGTTGCCTCTGGTTCCATGGGGGCCTTGCCAATTCCATCTGGTCTCTCATATCTATCTCCCAACATCCTCTCTGTCTCACACTCTGCCTCATGCTCTGCCCTTCTCTCTACTTCCCTATGTGCCTCTACATCTTCCTCTGAATTGGGAGGAAAAAGGGGGGAAATCTGGTCTAAGCTCCTCCCCTCGCGTCTGTTATAAGTGACATACTCGTCACCTACGTGCTCACGACCCTCTGGTTCATGTATTGAACTCATCGTCTTTAGTCACATGATGGTAGGACTAAAGATTTGATACCACTGCAAATATCCCAGACCCGACTAGTCTAGGAAATGCTACCAATCTGCTATGTCTATTTAATCTGATACATTGGGGGTTTCTGGGTGCATTTAAACTGCGGGTTTTAACATGTTTGGTGTTTTTGGCATGTGTGTGTAGATAAATAAGTGTTTACAACATATGAATAAGCATACATATAATAAATGACACAAAACAATGCAAATCATATGCTATGATATTTCCGTGGATTACAATGTCGTATGCGGCTGAGTAAAATAAATCTCTCTGCTAGATCAATGCCAAAAGGTTAGCTGGAATACAATAAGAAAACTAAAAAAATAATACCCGATAATAGAAGAATGTTGTTGGATCAATGGATGAGCTGTAGGATCTACTGCAAGCCACAATAACTCATATGACAATTGCTGCAAGACTGGAAAGTTTTCCTTGGTGGATAAACTCCTCGAACTTGCTTGGAAATTGTCTCAAATAGTGCACCCTGACCTCTCATTCAGTCCTGGTGACTGACAGACTGACAATCAACCCGCTGCTAATATGTCTGGACCACGGATGGATCCCCTGGGGAAATGCGCCCCCCTCTGCTGTTGGAAATTGTGCCCTAGTGATTCCCTTGTCAGAATTAATTGATAAGGGTCTCAAAATAAGCGCCCTAGGCTCCTCTGAAGTGGGTCAGAAGGATTTCACTAGATCTGATTTGATGATCTCTCGGGAATCCCAAATGTGTCCTCCCTAACTGCTGCACCCTCAATGGCTGAGAAATGCACCCAAGATGATTTATTTATCAGAATATAATGAGAAATCAGGCAATAGAAGCATCCTTACCTCCTCTCAACTGGGCCGGAGGTGAATCACTGGATTCTCCCTGGATGGGACAAGTTGAGTCAATTGATGCTCAGTAGTTGCACCCTCTCCCTGGACAAGTGCGCCCTCACTATTGCAACTGGATAATTGTTGCTGAAGTATGATGGAAGATCTGGGTGATCTTCCCGGTGACTAGGGTGTGTCTCTCAACACTGAAATCAACCTCTGGTTGTCTTCCTCCTAGAATCCACAAGCTCTCTCCTGAGATGCGCCTCTCCTAAATTGACAAGTCAAATTATTCATAATGATGAATTAAGTTGCTTTACCTTTTCTTATCGCTGCCTGAAACCCTAATTCACTGTTGACCTATTTTTAGTTGACTTTGACTTGAAAGTGCTTTTAGTCACTTTTAGCTCAGTGTCACTTTCGAATTATAACACCCTTGGCTGAAGTGACCTCTAGTAACCCTGTTTACCCCTAATTGGCCCCCGCTATAATCTAACAGGGTTGTTTAGACTATTAAGCCTCCTCTCTGGAGCTCCTATTTGGAAAGGGACATTACAATGCTCCTCTCCAAACTCTCTAAGTGAACAAATGAGTGACTGAGCCTCTCTTTGCTCTATATGCCCCTCTTGAACCATCCATAAGGAAACCTAGAGTTCAATGTCCAAGATCACTCTTATCCATCTCTAATCAATGGGTGAGATCTTCTCACAAGTATCTCACTTAGAAACCCACTTTGGATTAAGTTTCCTAAGTTCGCCTCATGTCCTTTAATTCACCCACAAAGTGAATCAATTGTCACTTTTGCCTAAAATGACAAAATTTCACTTTTGACCTAAATCTCCTAAGTCAAAGTGAAATTAGAACAAAAGGTAAAGTACAAGGGTCTAATCAATTCCCTCTTGTGGTTAGAGAGACACAACCACAAGGGGACCACTTTCCAAGGTATCCAAAACTCGACAATTTTGATCATTCAACAACAGGGGAATAACTCGTACTCAATATTTTCTCCCATCGCACCAATTTTTAATAAGACTCTGTTTTGGGTTGCATATATATATAACATGAATGAAACTACATGAACTAGGATGTCATAGGGTAACTGGAACTTCGATGGACATTTTCTTTTTTATATTGGTTTCAAATATTTGAGGATGTAAATCTTGATTTCCCCACACTAAATCGTGTTACCAACTCGCTGAGCGCATCACATTTCAATTTCAACCAACAAGACAACAATATAAATCATATTCATGTAGTTTTCTCTTTATATAAACAATAAAAATGATACCTGGGAGTCATGTTGCCCTAAATGCAAATTCTTTGTCCTTGCTAATTGATGGGAATTTATAGTGGTGATTCTGGGTGTATTTTCCAACCTGTAGTGTGACCTCCTTCAACCTACACTCACTTATATAGTCCCCACATTCAAACATAACATACTTCCAACAAAGATTTGATTCAGCTATACATTTTCCAGAACTAAATAATGTTGTGAATATTTGGAAGAAATACAAAATGCAAAGACTTCACTTCTTAGCTATTGACTACACATGTGATAAATTCAAAGGAATGATAAACCGCATAGGGGTTTTCGTTTTTTATTTTTTTTTATCAATGCTTCACAAAACCTTCATGATCTTTCCGTCCCACTAAATTCTTGATTTCAAAGTCTTTTACACCTTCTCCAAATCTGAGAGGAAACCTCCTGTAACCTAACTGACTTCATTCTATTAACCACTAACTGAAACAAAACTTAACTAATTCTTCACTAAGAGATCTAGTCTCTCGTTTTACTTCTCTAATCTATTACAATAGGTAACAAAATTGACTAATTTCTCAAAATATGAAATTATGACTCCTGGAGTCATGAACATGAGTTTTTATTTTTTTAAGTGACCCTGCATGAGACTTCCAAAGAACAAAATCATTCATGAAATCCCATCCATGTGATCTTTGATTGATTTGTTGCTTTTCTGTGTGATTGCAATAGATAACCAAGTAGCATCCTCTATTGGGTGATCCTTCCACTTGACCAAGTATTAGTAGTAGTCTTTGCTTCTGTTTTTTTTAACCAATCTGTTGTCCAAAATCTTCTCCATTTGCATTTGCTTGGCTATAGGTAGTTGTTTCGTCCATTTGACCTATTGATCCTTTTCACATTCTGGTTCATTTGTTGATGTTTCTAGTTTTTCTGCAACGTAAGGGTATAGATATGCTACATTAAACATGGGAGATATTCCAATGTCGGTTGGCAGTTCAATCTCATAAGCGTTTGTGGAAAACTTTCTTAAGATCTTTCATGATCCAATCTTTTTCATTTTAATCTTGTTATATTCTCTCTTAGGGAACCTCTCTTTCTGTAGGTGTGCTAATACTAGATATCCCTCTTCAAAATTTACTTTCCTTCTCTTCAAATATGCCTTCTTCTTATATTTCTGAGTGTTTTCTTCCAACAGTCCCTTAACTTGCTCATGCAAAGATTACATGGCGGTAGCAAAATCCTCTCCATCAACGCTCCTTAGCTCAAATTTTCCCAAATCTCTAATTTCAAACACTCCTTGTGGGTGCAATCCATAAACAATCTTAAATGGGCTCAATCTAGTGCTTCGATTTGGTGAATCATTGTAAGAAAATTCAACCTACGGAAGGGCTTGATCCCATTGACGTGGACGCTCACTTGTTAAAATTCTCAAAATGTTTCCCAAACTTCTGTTGATGACCTCAGTTTTCCCATCAGTTTGAGGGTGATAGGCTGAGCTGAAACTAAGATTAGTTCCCAACTTCTTCCACAATGTTCTCCAAAAGTGCCCCACAAACCTTCCACAATGTTCTCCAAAAGTGCCCCACAAACGTTGTGTCCCTGTCATAAACTATAATTGTCGGAAGGCCATGTAGTCTTACTACCTCATTGAGAAACATATTTGCAATATGTGTTGCATCATTTGTTTGTTACAGGGTATAAAATGCGCCATTTTTGAAAATATTTCCACCACTACAAATATAGAGTCATTTTCTCTTTGAGTTCTAGGCTATCCTAAAATAAAATCCATGCTTACTGCATCCCATAGTCTATCCATAATTGGTAGTGGCTGATATAACCCAATGTTTTGATGTATTCCTTTGGCATATTAACAAATTCTACATCTTTCTATGAACTTCTTGACATCGACCCTTACTCTTGGCCAAAAATAATTAGCACTCAACTGAGCATATGTTTTATCATTTCCAAAGTGTCCTGCCAATCCTCCACTATTTTTTTCTTGCAATAAATTGTCCCTCACCGAACCTTTTGGTACGCACAATTGACATCCCATAAACAACAATTCTTCTTGTAGCATATAGTCCATCCAAGGACTCCTATCTCTTCTTACCGGATTTTGACATGCCTCATAAGCTTCTTTAAAATTTGAATCATCTTTGTACAACTCTCTGATATGATCTAATCCCAAAACATTCACTTGAAATTCCTGCAAAACTAGGCATTTTCTGCTCAAAGCATCGACACCTTTATTAATACTTCCACTGATATGTTTCAAAACAAATCTAAAATTCTGCATATATTCTACTCACTTAATATGTTTTTGATTTAATTTGTCTTGTTTAGTAATAAATAGTACAACATGATTGTCAGAATATAAGACAAATTCCTTTGGCATAAGATAATGCCTCCATTTCTTCAGAGCTTGGATGACTGCATAGAACTCCTTGTAATATGTGGAGTACTTCTTTGACTCATTCAACTTCTCATTGAAGTAGGCCAATGGTATCTCTTCTTGACTTAGAACAACCCCTATTGCATTGTCACTGGCATCACACCTCACTTGAAACAACTTATTAAAGTCAGGAAGATATAATATAGGCTTTTCTGTGATCTTCTCGTTCAACAATTTAAAGTATTTTTTAGCTGTCGCTGCCCATTTAAAAGGTTGATTTTCTTTCTTGATTGTTTCAATTATTGATGCACATATCCCACTAAAATTTCTGATAAGCTTCCCATAGAAGCTTGCTAGTCCCTAAAAACTCTTGACTTCAAAGATTCTTTTTGGGGAAGGCCACTCTTTGATGGATTTCATTTTTTTCGGATCCATTTTTAGACCTTCTTGGGAAAACATGAAGCCCAACATAACACTTCTTCAAATAATTCTGTTTTCAGAAAATAACACTTCTTCAAATTTATTAAAATCTTTTCTTCATGCAACTTCTTCAGAACTAATTTCAAATGTCTAAGATGTTCCTCCTTAGTTTGACTGAACACAAGGATATCATGAAGATAAACAAATACAAACTTTCCTATGAATTCTTTCAAGACTTCATTCACGAGTCTCATGAACGTACTGGGTGCATTAGTCAAGCCAAAAGGCATGCATAACCACTCATACAATCCTTCATTAGTTTTGAAGGTTGTTTTCCATTTGTCTCCTTCCCTTATTCTAATATGGTGATATCCGCTTTTTAAATCAATTTTTGAAAAATACTTGGCACCACTTACACAATCCATCAAATCATCAATACATGGAAAAGGAAATCTCTAGATGATGGTGATCTTATTTATAGCTCTGGATTCGATGCACATCCTCCACTCACCACCTTACTTTGTGCTAAAAAATTTGGGTACCGCACATGAGCTCAAACTCTCTTTGATCAGTCCTTTCACCACCAATTGTCCCACCTTTCTTATGATCTATACATTTTCTATTGGGGTCATTCTATAAGTTGCCTTGTTTGGCAAGCCAACTCCTATAATTAGATCGATATGATGACTTACACTTCAAATTGGTGGAAATTCATTTGGTAGATCATCTACTACAATGTTAGTATATTTATTCAACAGATCTTGAACTTCAATCGAAAAATCATCTAACTTAGTATTGGTCAAACTAACTTTAGGTTTTACAACCAAGGCTAAGTTTACCTCTTCTTTTTGGATCTGATTCAAGAACTCTTTTCCACTAACGAACAACACCTTTGGAATGTTTTGTTCTTCTGTTGTTTCTTCCTTCAGAGGTATGAGGCTGTGCTTCTTGTCGTCTTTTTCAAATTTGTAGGTGTTCTTCCTACCATCATAACTCACATTTATATCATATTGCCAAGGTCTTCCTAGTAGCACATGGAAAACGTCCATAGGAATTATATCACACAACACTTGATCATTAAATCCTCTAATATGAAATTATATCTTGCATTGTTCATTCACTAGCACTTGTTGATCATTCCGCATGCAAGAAACTTTATATGGGGTAGGATGTGGTATCCTTTTCAACCTCAATTTGTCGACCATCTCTACAAAGACTAGGTTATCAGTGCTGCCATTATCAATAATCAGTTTACAACACTTCCCTTTCGCTTTGCACATAGTCCGAAACAAGTTCTTTCTTTGAGGTGGCTCACACACTTCTTTATTTGGCTTCAAAAATATTCTTTTCATCAGTAGGGTTTCTCCCGTTTCTGGAACTTCAATGTGTGTCTCATCTTCTTTAGGTTCATTTTCAGCTTGTACCACTTGTACATTCCTCTTCCTTGTATCATTTATCGGACAGTTCCAAGACTTGTGTCCTAACTTACCACATGTATAACATTTCACTTGTTGAT
This sequence comes from Picea engelmannii, assembly GCA_009831015.1. NCBI lineage: Eukaryota > Viridiplantae > Streptophyta > Pinopsida > Pinales > Pinaceae > Picea > Picea engelmannii. The sequence continues at coordinate 449,967 of ML788039.1, read as the reverse complement.
ATCTTCCTCTGCCTCTTCCTCTTGACGAATATCCTCTACCTCAGAAGTCATTTGTTCTATTGGTTTTCTCTTGTTGTCCAGAATTGTTATCTTCAACATACTTCTTTCCTTTATGCTGTCCTCTTCCACTTTCCATTCCTCTACCTTTGTTTTGGCTCTTTGTTGCCAATTTTTATTCCTCCTTTAATGTCATCTGATAAGCATCCTCCACAGATCTCAACAACAACAAACTTAACTCATCTTGGATGTCGGACTTCATTCCATTAATATATCTAGCAACTTTATTAGAGGTAACTTCTATATGGCCTACCCTAATGTTTACCTTATAGAATTCCTCTGTGTATTCTTTTACTGTCATTAGTTTTTGTCTCAAATTCTGCATTTTTCTAAACAACATCAAATCATACGCTTTGGGTAGAAATTTACCTTTTAACTTGGCCACCATTCGACTCTAGCTCTTAATCTTAGCTTTGTTTTTACGTCTCCTTTCCTCCTGCACCCCATCCCACCATAAGGATGCACGTCCTCTTAGCCTTGTGACCGCAAACTTCACGTGCTTGTTCTCGCTTGCTTCTTTGTAATCAAAATATTTGTCCAAGGCGATCATCCAATCTATCAGTTCCTCTGGTTCCAAACTTCCACTATACGTTTGTATCTCCACTTTAGGCCTCGAACTATAGCTCAAAATCGACTTAAGGATCCTCATTTCTGCAGTTTCCTCTGTTGCTCTACCTCGTTCATCATAAGATTCCTCTTCGGATTCACTGGTGTCCCCAACTTTAGGATCTCGATGTCTGGTTGTCTCCATAGCCTCCATCCTTTCCCGCAAAATTCTCACCTCTTCCAACACTTTTGCGTTAGCCACAGGTCGACGACCTCTTCCTCGTCCACCTTGATCTCCTCCAATCCTGAGAGCCATCTCTTGGCGCAACAAAAACTTGGAACAATTTTACTATCAACTACAACTCCTGGCTCTAATACCACTTATGGTGCAGGTAGGAAGTATCTCTTCTTTTTGTTCAAATCCAAACATCCACTTGTTCATGGAACAAATATTTACTTGTATGATCATTCAACAACACGGGAATATCTCATACTAAATCTTTTCTCCCACCACACCAATTTTTAATAAGACTTTGTTTTGGGTTGCATGAATTATATATATATATATATATATATATATATATATATATATA
>ML788039.1:400976-448717 GCA_009831015.1 Picea engelmannii | reverse complement strand
TATCGTAATGTCATAGGGTAGCTGGAACTTCAATGGATTTTTTTTTTTTTATTGGTTTCAAATATCTGAGGATGTAAATAGTGATTTCCCCACACTAAATCATGTTACCAATGCGTTGGGGGCATCACCTTTCAAGTTCAACCAACAAGACAACAAAATAAATCATATTCATGTAGTATGCTCTGTATATAAACAACAAAAATGATACTTGGGAGTCATGCTGCCCTCAATGAAAGTTCTTTTCCCTTGATAGTTGATGGGAATTTATAGTATCAATTCTGGGTGTATTTTCCAACTTGTAGTGTGACCTCCTTCAACTTGCACTCGCTTATGTAGTCCCCACATTCAAACATAACATACTTCCAACAAAGATTTGATTCAACTTGTTTCCGTCCTAATACACACCTACAAACATGGAGAAGTATCCAACCCACTTGGTGTGTCCTTAGAGGCAGAAACTTGAATCTAGACTCTTTGTCACCTCAATTTGGATTACTTCCATCTAGGCTCACTCTTAGGGAAGCCAAAGGGGGTAGACCTATTAAACTATGTGAATAATTTATTAGTTCTGGGAGTTGATTGATTTATTGATTAGTATTGCCCAACCCAATGATAAACAACCAATGCAATATGCAATCTTTTAATGACCAACAAACCTTTGTTTTATTAAACAACAATTAGACCAGTGCCTAAAGATTATCAAACTCCACTTATTCTAATATACACAAAAGAAAGATAAGTTTGCAAGAATAAAACAAATTAAGACCTATCTACACAATGAATTAAAAAATAAATTTATACAATTACCTTAAAAGAACAAAGAATGCTTATAAATGAATCAATGTAAATATTTACACATGAAAATAACTTGCAAAAAATAAGAAAATGTAAATACTTAAAAATAAATTGCAAGGAAATATAAATGTTGTGCAAGTGTTTATGTTTCTTTTTAGTTAATTTTAAGTTTCTCTTTAGCTTAGTGGTTTAGATGTGAAAGGTTGCAAACCTAATCTATGTGACTACCCCAAGTCCTTATCCCTTAGCCAAGAGGAAATGTTGGGTGCTCAATAAGAAGAACAACAAGGTTTTCCCCTAGCTCCACAGGTCAAGTCCAATGTGCTTGGGCGCTCAACAAGGATGACACTTAGTGTCGTGAAACCATTCTCGACCTTGTTATCACCATATAATTCCCAGTTGGTGTCCGAGTTTCATAAATTTTATGACGGATTAAATCGCCGCAGAGCTGTGATAAATTTAGAGGACCCGTCTATATCTGGTGGCGTTTGGACGAAATGGCAGAGATATGAAGAATAAAGCTTAGCCGACCGTCGATCTCAAAGGCGGCCTGGATCAACGACCAAGATGTGTATCAGAGATACAACTAGCACAAATATTAAGCGGTCGAGGGCGGGTCAGGGAAAACCGTCATGGTTTTTTGTGGGATGCGTGGCGCCCTTAGAAGTATATCGGAAAGGAGGGTTGTCTGACCAAAACCACCTTTTTCAACCTCCAATGTCAAAGTCGCCGGGCAAGACGCTGACCGTAGACCTTGAAACGACCCGGATCAATGGACGAGGTACAATTCGGCGATCGAAATAGCGCGAGAATTAGCCGACAAGGGGCGGACCGGGGAAAACTGCCCTAGTTTAAATCATGGACACGCGATGCTCTCTGAGACACATCGGGGCTAAGGGTGGTTCATCTAAAACCAGTTTTCTTCAAACCCCGATGGCAATAGACGCCTATAAAAGGAGGGACCCCGAGCATTATTCTATGAGTATTTGAAGCAGTCGAATGTTCAGAGATTTGGCACAAAGCTTCCATCCAAATTTCAAAATTCAGGATCGAACCAGATCGGTGTTCTCGTCGCTTATCAGGTATTCTTCACGATGGCTGCCAATCCTGTTGTTTTATCCGTGAGTGAACCAGATACTCCCTTTAGGGAAGATGCCCTAATTGACAGAGATTTTGACGTTTTCGACACAGTGACAATGGTCTCAGCCGTTTTTGTGTCCAAAGCTAATTTGCTGAACAACGTCAGATCCCACATATCCTTTCTTGAAGCAGCTCGAGCCTCTTTCGCCCCTTATGTCGTAGAAACAATTTTCCCATTGCTCGAATTTGTGAACTGGTGTGCTGAGAGATATTCCCAGGGAGAAAGAGTCATCCTAAACAAATTAGGGTTAGAAGTCCTGTGTAAAGTAGATGGTCCCTCGCTCCGACATGCCCTAAATGTAACAGACGCCTCCCCTGTGGTGTTAGAACTCGTTGAGGAATAGAGAATGATTATGATTTATAGGGAATGCTTGCCCGAGGTAAAAACCCTATTTTTGCAAACCATAGTCAACCTGAACATCATTCAGAAAGTCTATCCCTGCCTGCCAATCTAAGCGTCATGATCATCGAAGTCCAGTGGGCTTGCTCTCTGTTGAGTCAAATTCTAGGTCTAGACAATGACAAGTTTGTGGTAGAGGTTATGCTAGGAATCCTATTAATTTTCTTCCTGTCTAGACAATCAGTCCATGTCAGTTTTGATGAATTTATTGCGGAGAACATACATCAACAACTGGTTAATTTCAGCTCATTGAGACATTTCAGATACTACTCTCATCTGTTGAGAATGTTTCTGGGATCTAACAATACCGAGCTTCCTGAAGCTGCATTTATTTCGACCGATCACCATGCTTATCTTCATCAACAAAATCATGACCATAATATACAGTCTTATTTTCGGTTCAGATTTTCCAAGAGTTCTGGAAGAGATGAAAAGTTCGTTGCAATCGAGTCCGGAGAATGCTATGGGAGACTAGATGTTTTTCACTCAGTCCACCGTGATTTGGGTATACAGATGCCAAGAAGGACCTCACCTTTTATTAGTTTTCCTGACTCCTAGGATATTTGCGTTGGAATTTATAAGACAAAAGATCATCTCAGAGACTGAACACTTCCTCAAAGCTCACAAGGCTTCAAATTTGAAATTCCCGTTCGTGGTAGGTCCTTTTGTGGTGAAGAGCAAGTCTTGTTTGCCTCAAATTCAGTATAAACTCAATGAATTTGGGTTCACACAGCTGGAAGGAAGAAGATACGATCCACATTAGGTTATATAAAAGAGAAGATTGGCAAGCATACAAGGCCCTTATGAACACGAGCACGTTGAAGAACTAGATAAATTGGCCAATCTAGAGACCTGCACAGAAATGGAGGTCATCACGCTGCATAAACAATCAAAGCAGACAACGACTACTTCCCAGCAAAGCTCAGCACAAAAACCCTCACCCAGGTTGATTATCAAGGCTCCTAAAATGAGCATCTTCAATAAGAGAAGCAGTTCAGAAGCCCTAGGGGCTAGCGGCCAACAAGACACCCTCAAGAAAATGAGAGCCACATCACCTTTTCCAATTATTGACTTGGAAGAACGAGAACAGAAAGGAAAGACGTGCATGGAGATGGTAGACAGTAATGTCTAGAATGAAGAGATCAATCCTGAAGACAAACCACAAAACGAAGGCATCATGAAGGTTTTCAGTAGCAGGAAACACATATTTGGCCAGACTCTCGAGACGGTTGATCAATCTAAGGAAGACTTGCTACATCAGTATGAAGTGAAAGGGAGTATGGCCAATAGCAAGATAAATGAGCTTTTGCCTGAAGTGGAAGGGACATCTCAATGCAAAGTTCACCTACTCTCAGTCAGAGATGTCGAGAAAAAGACATTCAACATTGTAGTGGTCGATAATGATAAGGTATCTGAGTTCAAGGTACACTATCAGAACATCGACGCTCCTGACAAAGTGAAATTCCACATAAATGCCAGTGATATGTTGTATGCTGATTACCTAAACTTAGCTCTGAAAGTTGCAAGGTTGACAACACATGTATTGAAACTGGATGGACAACTAAAACAAGAGAAGGTGTCCAACAAAGCTTGGATGATGCAGGTAAAAAGATTAGAGTCTAAAGGTCCACAAGGGGTGAGGGCCTCTCTGGACGAAAAGGATAAAATGATTCAAAGTTTGAAGAAAAGATTGAAGATGTCACCTATAAACCATCCACAGACATCAGAGTTAACTGCTTTGGAGAAGGAAAAGGAAACCTTCAGACAAGAGGCTCTAGACTATAAGGCTAAGGTATTGCAGTTGGAGAAAGAGAAGGAGAGTTGGTCACAGATGCAGGCGACAACATCAAATATGGAGATTATCATTCCTGCTAATGCAGAGGCTGGATCAAATGCTGAGGGGTTAGTTCAAGCTATGTCCTAGATAAGTTTGAAAATAGGCGAGATCAAGGATCTAAAAGAAAACTTAGAAAAACTGAAACAAGAGGCTAAGGTGAAGGATGAGAAATTAGCTCAACTCTACAGAGAGAACCAAGACCTACAGGAAAGAGTGAACAAGCTAAAAACCAAATTGAAGGGTAAAACACTACTGCAGGGAGCCAAACACATGACATGGGACGCGATTGCTGCGGAGATTGCTAAATTCATAAGTTATCTGAACTTTATCAATGACACGGAGAACATGGCTGCTATAGCTCGAAACAACTGCGCTGTTGTAAATGAAGTGCTAGCGAAGAAGCCCTCGGAATGGGACTAAAATGCCATCGACTTGTTGAATGCCATACCAACCGCCGATCTTCAGACCATCAGTGTGAAAGACATGACTGCTTTAATCGTTTCAGCCAGGAGAATCATTGCCAAACACAACCTTCTCAGATCAGTTCAGAACAAAGCTGTGGAAATGGACCATAGCATACAGGAGTTTAAAGACACCTTCGAACAATTGTTTTATAAAGGCCTCCCCTCATTCTAGGATGGTAAAGGCTCATTGTACAAGCAAGAAGATTACCACACTCTTCTCATGCAATGCAGGATGGACCATTCTAGGTTTGAAGATATGGAAGAAAGTCTGAAGGGTCCTAGCTTGGTAGAACACTTAGCTACTGATTTCAAAATTTTGAACAAATTCAAAACAGTGAAAGTCAGCGTGCCAATCATGTCCTACGCAACGTGCATCGACCTGGAAATTTTGATTAAAGAAATGATGGACTACAAAATCCCCTATGACGTGCAATGGAAGGAACTTGTACAATTGGGAAAGACAAAATGCCACGTCCCTGGAACCAACAAATGATCTCCAGCTGTCACCCATCTTACCAGACCTAACGGAAGTACAGAGCAGACCAGGTGTAGCGGAAGCAACCGGGCGGTCTGAGAGATTATTCATGATAGTGAAACGTTTCTTTTTGTTAATGATTGTAAGTCATTTCGTATACCGAAACTGACATCCGAAACTATTACAGAAGCTCAAACGTTTCATTTTCAGTTATTTTTTATCAAATTGTATAAGTACTAAGATGCTTGAATTAGCCAATGTTGGCAGAAGTGTAAGAGCACCTTTTTGGTTGTATCAAAATTTATTTGTAAATTTTCTGAATCTGAATTGAATACAAATGCAGAAGATTTTGAAGTCTCTATGAAAATATTCTAACGAGTGGTGATATGAGCTTTGTTTCCTTTCATCGTATGTATTTCATGTAGCCTGTCATTTCATTTAAATTTTCTTTTGTTTAAATTGGAGAGTTTAAAGGCCTAGAATTCGTCCCGCGACGCTCTTGGTCTAAGCAATTTAAACTATGTGATTGTCTTCTTAACTTATTCAGAATTCGTTTCAACAATGCTCTGATATAGTTATTTGTCTTCCTTATCTTCCCACACATCTTTTTATTTCAAGAATAACTCATATTCATCGCCTTATTTAGCCTTTGTCCTCTGGAGAGTTCTATCAGTCTATGCATTGTCTTCGTTCACTTTCAGAATTTTGACTCCATAGCCCATAGTGTTCCCCTCTTCTTCGCCAGCAACTCTATTAAAAATATCCCAAACAAATCAAATCTAGTCGTCGGTTTCCATAGATATATCAAGTGACACGAGATATCCCTCTATAATTTGGGCAGGCTAGTGCCTCAACTCTAAAGCTGGTTGAAACAGTTACTTCTGTCATTTGTCTATTCAGCCGGACATAATTTACAGAGTGCTAACAGACCTCAACCCCTTCTAGCCTCCGCAAGTCACCTTATTTTAGTGGCCAAAAAATAATGGAAAATGAGTGCCTAATTAAACTATCCACTCAATCCTTTTCCCTTTCTTATAACCCAAGATCCACAAAGTGGCAGGGGGAGGGAATACGGGGAAAAGATGGGGTAAATTTTATTTACTTTGCACAAATGAATTTTTAAACATTAGCCAACATGATTTTGCAGGATGACATAGCCACTCACATGCAAGGTGTGGGAAAACAAAAATTACTTAAAATAAATAACTTAAACAAATTAACCACACTACTTTGGCACAAGGTGAAGGACAAAACCTTTCGTTTTTGTGGCAAAGGTGGATAAAGTTAACTAAAACAAAAATTAGAAAATTATTTCTAATCCTAGCCGACATGATTTTGCAAGGATGACAGAGCCAAACACAATGCAAGATGTGGACAAACAATTAAAATTAGTTTACATATTTTAAACTTGGAAAGAAATAGAAAGTGCAAGCCCAAGAGACTCTCTTGGGTTGTACACAATGACTTTAGAAAGTGAGATAGAGAGAAGGGCTTTGCACCAAAGTTTATTGATGTTTTCTTAAGCTTTTAGTGGTCAATTTTGGGCAACACTTCCCTTTTTAATGGTTGAAACTTGCAATAAACAACAAACAAAGCTTGTTAGAAAATGCTAAAAATCACCACAAAATGTTAGTTTTATGTTAGCATATATAAATAAATATTTACAAAAAAAATATGAACTTGAAAATGGATTTTTTAGCAATATTTCAGTGATTATGTATGCAAAAAATAAGTAAATAGAACTCTGAAAATTGAACATAAAATTATGTGAAGTAAAATGAAGCCCTTGAAGGTCCTCCTCTAAGCTTTGACAACCTGCAAATCTGTAAACCCTTGCTACACAAAGAGACAAGAAGGTGAGATCTTTTAAAATACCTAGAAAATACTTTGCTTAGGGTTCTTCAAGTAAAACAATGCGAAGAAAAAATAAGCAAAACTTTCCAATATTACCTCACTAAGAGAAAATACCATACAAAAGTAGCCAAAAGCACCAAGAATGAACCAAGAACCCCAAGCGAACACCAAGAGATCCTTCGAAGCTTCACTTTATTTCTCCAAGAAAGATTACCAAATGGCACCAAAATTACAAGAGAAAAATGGGAGAGAATGAGAGAGAGAGTGGGGAGATATTTTGAAATAATAGAGTTTCTTTGAAAACTGATGTCAAAATGAGGAGAGAGGACTTTATTTTAAAGGAGGGAGAGAGGAGAGACCCCTCTTGGATGAGTCACAAGTGTCACGCATCAAAGAGAGAGAGAGAACAAGTTAAGGAGGGTGCACTTTTAGGGTTTTGGTAGCGAGTTAGGGTTTGAGGGGTGAGGTCTGAAGGGGGAAAACCCATTTCCTCTCGTTCAAACATGATTGTATGTTATAGGAAGGACGTACTTAGGGTTTTAGGCACTTTTTCACTTTAAATTTTATTTTCCCCTAAGTTCATGATGAAGGGGGGTGAACTTTTCACCAGGGAGACTGACTTTTGGTTGTTGACTTGGAATGGGGGGGTTTTCTAAGTGGATTTTCACTCTTCCAACTTAGGAAATACATTATAAATCATTTCCTCACTTTCTCTCGTGACTTTAGACACTTTTACAATTTTTTGGCTTTTTACCTTAGCCAATTATTTGCCGACTTTTGATTGACTTGGACTTCTCATAGACAATGACCTAACAAAACTTATCCAATTGAGCTGAAATTTGGTCCAAAGGTGTAGGGGGCCATAAACCATTTGATTTAAGTACTCGAACCCCTATACAAAATCCATAAGTACCATTTTTTTACATTTTTCATAAAAAATAATTAAAACTTCCATTTTACGAAAATTTTTAATTATTAGAAAATCTATCAAAACCTAACGGAATTCCACAAGATCTAGGAGATGTATAGCATGGTCATTTACAACATATTTATACCTTAGTCACCCACTGGGCTTGATCATTATAATGCCTTTCACCACTTTGGTGGATTATTGAGTGATAAACTCAAAGAGTAATTAAAATCGCTGAAAAACAAGATTAATTACCTGAGGAAAAAAAAAAACACTTGATGAAAGGAATTCCCTAATGATAAATTCCTAAGCAACTAAATAAAACTTAACCCATGCTAACATATTACAAAATTATCCCACGTAGGGGAGCGAACATTCCATGGACACAAAAAAAAGTGCTGGGGGCAAAAAATGCCTTGCTGAGTCATAAGTCTTCAAACTTGTCATACCATTAGGTACATATCTTCAGGATACATTATGTTGGCACCTAGTTGAAATAGGTGGTCGACATCTGGCTCCACATGGGGAAGTGTGCTTGATATTCTGGAAAGAGAGCATGCGAGAACCTTCAAATCTGCAAAACAAAGTTCTCACCAATAACCAACATAAGTGCATGTGTGAAAAAAAGAAATAAAAAATAATCAAATAAATGAAATGACTATACAATGAACTATATACATAAATGAAATAATGAAAAAATTGAAAGAATAAGAAGGAGAAAGGTTAGAGATACATTACAAAGGGTGCCCCTTTGGACACCAAATGACTGCGTTGAAGATCATTTCAAGGTGGAGCCTTTTCATTGGCATATTTAACTTTATGTCGTCCAACTAGTTGAGATGAGTTGTCATAAGACTTATACACTTTACCCTGTTTTTTGATGTTCTTATGTGAACCCTTTTTCTTATTTCTCAACCACTTGATAGAATCTTCCTTGAACCCTTTCTGATGAAGTTGCATTGGTCCCAAGCAAAAAGATTTAAAGTCTGTCGACTTTAACCCTTCTTTGAAAGGCTTGGCATAATCTTTCGTAGGGAGGATATGTTGACTATTATTATCATCAATCACTTCCTTATTATCCGTACAATCCTCTACCAGGTTTGTTCTACTTTTTTTTTTATTCTTTTTATGCTCGTCCTATTTGTTGAAGACATCATCTTCGTCAAAATAAATGTCCCCAATTTCTGAGACATATGGAATAGATGGCTCAAAATTCCTATCCAACTCTTCCTGATATCTGAACGATTCATATAAATGATGGTGAATTGATGTTGATGATGCAGTCCCAAATGACAAATCCAACTCTGTTCTAGATTTTGAAGGAGTCACATCAATATCCCTTTCACTTAGAGTTTCTTCAAGAAAAAGACCATCAAAAGAATCCATGGCATCCCAAACATTACAAACATTTGGGAGTTCATCCTTAAGTTCCTCTTTGACAGATGCCAGACAATTAGATGGTATCCCATAACATCCCATCTCTAATTCATGATATACAAACTCATTTATGGGTTTCTTAGGATCTTCAACATGGTATTTTCTTTCCAATTCTCTGTTTAATATAAACATGGCCCCATTTGGAGTGGGAATGGTGGCATAAGTTAAATTCATTTGTATACTATGTTGAGATTTGGGTACCTTGGAAAGTGGTCCCTATGTGCTTATGAGTCTCTAAGCACAAAGGGGGAAGACTATTACCCTTGTACTTTACTTTATGATTCTAATTTCACTTTGACTTAGGAGATTTAAGTCAAAAGTGAAATATGTCACTTAAGAATTAAAGTGACAATTAATTCACAATGTGGGTGAATTAATAGACATAAAACAACTAAGGAAAGTGGGTTTTCTTAGTGAGATTTTTGGATGAGATCTCACCCATTGATTAGACTTGGCTAGATCTAATCTAGGTCGTTGATCTTTTAGGGCTTGGCCAAAGGAGGATAAAGTAGGGTATAATGCACTTTTGAGATTCATTCTTCACTTGTGAGTTTTGGAGAAGAGGAGAGGGCACATTTCTCAACGAGGGAGAGGGTGCACTTGATGAGGGTTTGAGAGAAACCCTTGAGAGCTTGAGGAGGAAGCTCTTGCTACTTTGAGCTTGCATGGAGAGCATATCCATGGAGTTTTAACTTCTATTTCTTGGAGGGAGCATGCTATATGGAGGAGGGACACATCTACTAGGAGGAGGGTGCATGCTTCTGTGGAGAGAGGCATCCAGTTTATGGATCTGTTATTTGATGATGATCATATCTGCTAGGAGGAGGGCGCACCAATGGAGTGGGTTGACAACTACCTGGTAGCAGATCTGCTTGGAGGAATCCAGTTCTGATATTTTCAGTGGAGAGGCAGCACAGGAGAGCACATTCCTATGGAGGGATTTCTTCATTGGGTCAAAGAGGAGCTAGAGTGCTTCACTTCAGTGTAGAGAGCAACAAAGGGAGAGGGCACACCTGAGTTTAGGCACATCTTTCTCTGGTTCTTGTGGCAAGGCTTGTGAGGAGCTTGATATGTATACATGTTCTATTGTATTGTATTACTTTTTGTATCTCTTGCTTTGATCATCATTATATAGACATATATCCCAAACTGGTTTTCCCTGGGGGGGTTTTATCCAGGGTCATGTTGACCAAAAATACATGTGTCGAATTTATGCATGCTTAGAACTGTAGATCAACATTTTAAAGTTAAATATCTAGAGGTATTGTTATGTTCTTTAAGTTATATTTCATGTGCTAACATTGAGATAAAAAAACACTTGCAAGGGCACCTTAAAAGAGCACTTAACCTTCAAAACATTGAGCAGAAAGTGGGATGACTGTTTTCTTTCCTAAAACAACAAAATAAGACAACCATATAGTTGAAACTTATATCCATACTAAGGTCAAGGACATACCTTAGGTGGCAGCCTCATAGGACCTCCGAAAATTCTACATGGTAAGAGCCAAAGGTGGCTTAGACTTGCTGATTTTGGAGCACTTTTGTGGGCAGTTTTGTGAGTTTTTATATCAGATTTGTTGGTTGTTTTGGACAACAAGTTTTCAGTCCAAAACAATGGGTAAAGTTCAGATCTGAAGGTACCTCACATTCAGTGCTAGTTGGACAACTCAGGGCAGATTTTGGACAACCAATTTACAGTGGTTGTGGACATTTGTGGGCACATTTGTTGGGATGATTTTTGACACTAGTGGACAGGAGTGAGGATGTAGTTTATGACCTCTTTTCACACCTAGTGATTAGGAGTGAGGTCGGGGTTTCACTTGCCTTTTTTCACACCCGTGTTGACAGGAGTGAGGCATCGCTCCTTTGCATTGAGAGCATCAGAGTGAGCGCAGTGTGACAAACATGTCAGTATCTCAGATGCCTGTGGAGGAAAGGCTAGCCGGGGCTAGCAATTGGTTGCCTTGGAAGGCAATGATGGTCTTTGTCTTAGAGGACCTCGAGCTATGGGACATAGTCGAGGTGATTGTTCATCCCATTCCTGTCACTGTACCCGTCTTGGTGGCATAGTTTAGGAGGAGGAACAACAAGGCAAAGAGGATCATTTGTGATGCTGTGAGAGATCACATTATTCCCCACTTGACTGGGAAGACTTGTGCATACGAGTTGTGGGCATCTTTGTGAAAGTTGTATGAGAGCTCTAATGAGAACCTGAATATGGTTCTTCATGACCGACTCAAGGGCATTCACATGCTCGATGATGAGTCGGTTACTTCATTCCTTGGTAGATACACCCAGATCAGAGACGAGCTTGTAATCGCCGGAGATTTTGTGAACCCGAAATATTTGGTGAGGCAAGCTATGAATAGCTTCACCAAACCGTGGGGTCCATTTGTATGTGGCATTGTTTCCAGGGAGGTTATGCCTATATGGGAAAGGATGTGAGATGACTTCATCCACAAGGAGATTAGGCTTGCAGCCGAGGCTTCTGGACAACAACAACAACAATATCAGTCAGTTCAGGGTGTTGAGGACCTTGCTCTTTGGACAGAGGGAAAGAAGAAGACCAGTCGTGGAGGTTGGCAGGGTCCAAAGTTTGGGGCCCCACCACAGGGAGGAGAGAGAAACAACTACAGTGATCAGAGGAGAGACATGAGCACAATGAGATGATTTTCTTGTGGAGAGATGGGTCACTATGCAGGACAATGTCCCAAGAAGAAGAAGAAGGATGTGTCAGCAGCGACAACAAAGGAGATATAATTCAGTGATCAGTTTGTGAGAGAGTGTGAATTCGTGACTACCTTGTCTGCTATTACACCATTCAACACTATATGGGGAGACAGAGTTGATGAGGACCGACTGACTCACAACAATGATTCAAAGGGATAGCAGACTCAATGTCCCTGGACATCTTCAGAGTGGGTGACTGGTCCACCCAATATAGCTATAGTTTCAAAGCAATCGAGTAGACAGAGAGTTGGTGCTACAACTTCGGTGCATCAGAGGTTGATGAGGAGGAGAAACAAGGCACCAAGAAGGCTTGAGCCTCACAAGCTTCTGAGATAGGTAGATCAGGTTCTGGATCCACTTCAGGTGGATGTGACTTGGCCAGAGGCCAAATTCATGACTCTTGGTGAGAGACCAAGAGGGGGAGACTCTTGGTGAGATGCCAAGAGTAGTGACTCTTGGTGAGAGGCCAAGAGTAGGTGGAAATACTTTGTGGGAGACCAAGGGGAATATCTTGGTGTGATGACCGAGATCTAGGTGATCTTGGATAGATGGAGAGTTAGTGCCATTTATAGATCACACAGATTGAGCAGATCTGTTCCACTTTCAGTGATTAGGGTACAACCATACTCACCGAGCATATGCCAGGAGGCAACCATGTCCACTATAGGGATGATATTGGTGGTGACAAGAACTTTCCTCAGTAAGAGGGAGTGTTGAGATTTGGGTACCTTGGAAAGTGGTCCTCATGTGCTTTTGAGTCTCTAAGCACAAAGGGGGAAGACTATTACCCTTGTACTTTACTTTATGATTCTAATTTCACTTTGACTTAGGAGATTTAAGTCAAAAGTGAAATATGTCACTTAAGCATTAAAGTGACAATTAATTCACAATGTGGGTGAATTAATAGACATAAAACAACTAAGGAAAGTGGGTTTATTTAGGGAGATTTTTGGATGAGATCTCACCCATTGATTAGACTTGGCTAGATCTAATCTAGACCATTTATCTTTTAGGGCTTGGACAAAGGAGGCTAAAGGAGGGTATAGTGTATTTTTGAGATTCATTCTTCACTTGCGAGTCTTGGAGAAGAGGAGAGGGTGCACTTTATGAGGGTTTGAGAGAAACCATTGAGAGCTTGAGGAGGAATCTCTTGCTACTTTGAGCTTGCATGGAGAGCATATCCATGGAGTTTTAACTTCTATTTCTTTGAGGGAGCATGCTATATGGAGGAGGGGCACATCTACTAGGAGGAGGGCACATTTATATCCTTCTTTTTCTCACCAGGAGAGGAGGACTTGGAGCCTTGAGATGAGGTCTATTGCATAGGGAGAGGAGAGCTAGGGTGCATGCATCTGTGGAGAGAAGCATCCAGTTTATGGCTCTGTTATTTGATGGTGATCATATCTGCTAGGAGGAGGGCACACCAATGGAGTGGGTTGACAATTACCTGGTAGCAGATTTGCTTGGAGGAATCTAGTTCTGACAGTTTCAGTGGAGAGGCAACACATGAGAGCACAATCCTGTGGAGAGATTTCTTCATTGGATCAAAGAGGAGTTAAAGCGCTTCACTTCAGTGCAGAGACCAACAAAGGGAGAGGGCGCACCTGAGTTTGGTCACATCTTTCTCTGGTTCTTATGGCAAGGCTTGTGAGGAGATTGCTATGTATACAGGTTCCATTGTATTGTATTACTTGTTGTATCTCTTTATTTGATCATTATTATATAGACATATATCCCAAACTGGTTTTCTTGGGGGGGTTTTATCCAGAGTCATGTTGACCAAACATACATGTGTCGAATTTATGCATGCTTAGAAGTGTAGATCAACATTTTAAAGTTAAATATCTAGAGGTAGTGTTATGTGTTTTAAGTTATATTGCATGTGCTAACATTGAGATAACAAAACACTTGCAAGGGAACCTTAAAAGAGAACTTAACCTTCAAAATATTGAGCAGAAAGTGGGATGATTGTTTGCTGTCCTAAAACAACAAAAGAAGACAACCATACAGTTGAAAATTAGAGCCATACTAAGGTTAAGGACATACCTTAGGTGGAAGCCTCATAGGACCTCAAAAAATTCTACATACCACCCCCCAAATATGCAATTGTTTTCCTTGAGAGCAACATACCCCAAGCGTCGGGCACATAAATCGCCACTATGTCCATTTCTATTTGAATATCAGGGAAGACAACCAAGTGCAGTTGTAATCTCTTTATCAAACCATGTACTTCAATTGTTTTACTATCCATGGAACACAAGTTATGATAAGGCCTTGAAATCCTTAAATTTAACTGTTCCATTACTTTTTTAGTCATAACATTTTAACTTGCTCCACAATCAAGCATGAAATTGTGCATGAGATAACCATTCATAAGTAGAGAAAGAAAAAACAGTTGATTCTTTTCATTTCCCCTATCCCAATTTTTCAAAATCACAGGTGCATCTTGGTAAACTACGACTTGTGGCTTGTCACCATTACCTTGAGGAGGATGTTCTATATCTTTGAGCAATTTCCTCTTTTGAGATGGGATCTTCATAATTTCTGCCACAAGGACCAACATTTTTGCATTATTCAACCATCCCCCTAAGTCAAGATTTAATTCTGAATATGTGGGAACAATTGATTTAGGAGGGGGGGGAGGTGTCTTAGGAACACTTGCTTGTGGCCTATCTTGATTTTTTGTCCCGTCTCTTTGATAAATGAAACCTCTATATCTAGCCATTTCTGATACTTGCTTGGGAGTAGGTTTAGGACCAAAATTTTATGTTACTTTATCCACAACTTCATTCATGAAATTTACCTCCCTACTATGCTCCACTAATTCCATCCATTCATCCATGCCCACATTACATTTCTGACCACACATATTAACTTGCTCATTTTATGATCTAGAGGGTTCCCCTTCATTACAAACTTGAAGAAAAAATTGGCAAGTTGATTCTTCATGAAATTACCCACAAGGTCTACAATATGTGATACCTTGGTGATCAACCAAGTTAGTAGACTCAAAAGGATTTGGTGGCCTTTTCTCTTGAGGTGGAGGTCTCTTTGGTCACTTATCATTTGGCTTATGATGGGGTCTATTAGCTTGAGCCCTCTCCATGTATATCAACCTATTTTGCATGGATGTCATCTGATTAGCATGTTCTCTCATTTAATTATCATGATTGATCTCTATTTGCTTCATTTGATTAGCCTGGTTAATCTCCATTTGCTTAATTAATTGGGTGAGCTCCTTGATGCCATCATTAGAAGATTCTTGATTTTCAAATTTCTTCTTCTCCTCCTCATTGGTTTTGGAAGAAGTTCCGCTTGAGAAACTAGGAATATTTGACTTCCTAACATCTTGCATATTCTTATCTATTTTGATAACATACTTTTGTGCATCCTTTGGAGTTGTTGGCTCTTTGCCCCTTGACTGATATTTGATTTCTACCTCAAAGGATTCCATATAATGAATTAGGATTGAATCATAAGGAGGATTAATAGTTTTAGGGAGGCTCTTAACCAAGTCATTAAATCTTTTATTGAATTCTTCCATTGTTTCATTTTCCTTCTTTTGACTAGTGCTAAGGGTAGCCAATAAATGATAATCTTCCTTTTGATCACCCCATCTTTCATTGAATGATTTCTAGATTTCTGCCAAGGTGCTAAATTTTTCATCATCCTGTTCCATGAACCAATCAAAGAAATCCCCTTCTAGAGAATACACAAAAATATTCATCTTCACATCTTCATAATTGTGACCATTACACCATTTTAGGATGCACATGTTGAAATTCACGATATAAGACTTGGCACTAACAACATTGTTTCCCTGAAAAACAAACAATTTCTCAATAACTTTGCCATGAATAGGGTGAGGATAACCTTGAATATTAGTAAAATTACATGGCCTCAATGGGTCACCCATAGTTGTTGTAGGATTAGTATGTACAAACAAGAGATGTATATCATAGATTGCTTCTTCTCCAAGACTTTCAAGGAGCCTACATGAAACTAATCTATTTATTCTCCTCCTATACAACCTTTCAATTTCAAGAAGGGAATCAACCAACCCTTGCGGGTTTCTCCTGGTAGGATACCTCAAGGAATGATTAAGTGGAGTCACCACTTGGAGATTAAGCAATGTCAAATAAAAAAAACTCAAGTTAAAATTAAGGGAAAACTTTATTACGTAGTTTTTTAAAGAATTAATTAAATATTGTCAATAAACCAAGGATAAGAGACTTACCCCGACAACGATGCCAAATATGTTGTCATCCTAATACACACCTACAAATGTGGAGAAGTTTCCAACCCACTTGGTATGTCTTTGGAGGCACAAACCTGGATCCAGATCCAATGTCACCTTAATCTGGACTCTTTCCATCTAGGCTCACTCCCAAGGAAGCGAAGGGGGTAGTCCCTATTAAAATATGTGAATATTTTATTAGTTATATGATTTAATTGATTTTTTGGTTAGTATTACCCAATCCAATGACAAACAACCAATGGAATATGTAATATTTCAATGACAAGAAAACCTTTGTTTTATTAAACAACAATTAGACCAATGCCTTGTTGATTTTTCAATATGCAAGGATTAAGCATGAAGTTCATTCCTTTTTAGCATTTAACTTAAACCATAAAAAATTATGTTGCAACAACCAAGGTCATAAGAAGAAACACCATGCACAAGAACACAAGAAGTATCCTGGGAAACCCTTCTCAACAAGGGAAGAAAACCCAGCCAAATCCTTTGCTATATTCTTCAAGAGAAAGACCTTCACCACCAAGAAAACCTAACACACAAGAGGGTGCTTGCAAACCCTAGAAGACTAGTGCCCAAGAGAGGTACACACTTTTCCCAAGAAGATGTACTTGCTGAAATTTACAAACTCACACAAAAGATATGATTCCTCAATGGAGAATTTACCTTTACTTATACTAGACTTGACCTATCATCAAAAGTGTAAATTGAAACAACATGTCCGACCACTCTAACTCAATATAATTAATAATAACTAGATTAATTATCTTTTACACTAATTATCAATTACTTTAAGGTGGGGCCGACCTGTACCCTTTATATTACAATTAGGGTTACAGGCAGGTCTGACTCTTGAACAATATAGCAAGGGATTTCATACACCCAATAGTGCTCAACCACTAGGGGCACATCCATAGTGATTTACATATCTCTATCTCACTGCATCTCACAAGAGAACCACACTCACTAGTGCTCAACCACTAGGATCACGTTCACCTGTGCTCATCCACAGGCACGTCCACTCAACATATCTTCTTTCCCACTGCATTACACATGAGATTCATCTGGAGTTCATCATCTCAATTCTCTGCTCAGAGGAGGCTAATACATCGTCTTCATCTCTATCTCATAACGATGCACCCAATTCATGGGAATTCACACGTTCTCCTTGTGCTCAACCACATGCATGTCCTGTTAATATTATGGTAGCTACGGGAGGTATTTACCTCCACTTGTAAACCTGATGAGAATAGAAGACTCCGAAAAGCAAGAGAAAACCCTAATGAGTTGGCTAATAACCCTAGAAGTCTTGTCAGCTCAAGAAGATAATTTATATTAGGTTATTAGCCTCTAAGAGAAGAAGTCAACCATAAATAATAATAATATACTGAACAGACATGTACCAAGAAGGAGAAGTCGACCTCAACAAATCTGGAAGAACCACTATAAATATAGGGCACCAGTTCTCATTTGACACATCTCAAAATTGCAGAGCAACAACTGGTGCGCACTGTAGTTCCTAGTTTGGTGCACACGTGTGGAGGAGAGCTGCAGATGCAGCTGCTACAGTAACCAATTTTCAATGTTGGCTTGGACTATCTCTTGGCTAGGGTTTGGACTATCTGATTAGCTATTGTTGGTGCACTATCCTTGGAGGAAGATGCGCTACACCTTGTTTGGCTATCTAGCCTAGGGTTTGCTTCTGGAGTAATTCTCAGTCAAGGTTAAGGTGCTTGGAGGGTGGCTTCGGCCTATGGTTGGGTGACAAGGGTATTGTCAATGGTAAAATGAGCACACAATCTTCTATATTCTAACAGGTTATGGGCCCACACCTCCTTCATTCAGTCTAAACGCTGGAAGGAAACATAACCACTAGGATATTGAGCTCGTTGAGGAACTACCGCTAGGGTTATTAGCATAAACAGTTTCCAAGACACTGCTGCTAGGGTTACTAGCAGGAGTAGTTGCAGAAACCCTAAACCTCTTGTTGAGGCACCTTAAGTGAATGGATTGACCTAATCTTTGGATAGATCAGTGCGCTCTAGCCTAGCGCATTCCTTGATACTTTCAACAAGCCAAGACGTGAAGATTGAGTTTGTGGTCAAATCTAGGGTTTGACCAAGTCAAAGCAACCATGACTTATTCTATGAAGTCAGAGAAAAAGTTAGATGGAGCCTCTAACTTCAGAGTGTGGAAGACAAGTATTGACCTTATCCTTGCCAAGAATAAAGTGTTGGATATCATGAAAGGAAATATCATGAAATAAGAGTTTGAAGAAGGAAAAGAGAAGGAACCACAGAACGTTGCAACTATGGAGAAGTTCAAAGATGTTGACATCAATTCCATGAGTATCATAGTGGATTCTATAAAAGACCACTTGATACCCTACATCTCCCATCTTGACTCATCGAAGAAGATGTACGATGCCCTAACAAATCTCTTCTCAGTCAAAAACATTGGACAAGTTATGAGTCTGAAGAATGAGCTCCGTGACATGAAGATGAATAATGACGACAACATAACATCATATTTTGTGAGGATCTCTTAGTTAAGAGATCAACTACAAGCTATTGGAGAGACCATTTCGGAAAAGGAATTGGTGAACATGGTACTCAATGGTCTTCCCAATATGTGGGATGCATTTGTCGCAAGTATGAACACAAGGAAGGAGTATCCGAAATTTGAAGAACTTTGGACTTGCTGTGCTCAAGAAGAATCAAAGATCAATGCAAAAGAGAAACCATGAAAGAAGTACGACGATCAATCCTTCACAGCAAGATTCAAGAACTTCGGGAAAAAAAGGAAGTTTGGTTCAAGGAGGAAGCCAAATCAAGAGAAAGACATTTCAGAAGTACAATGCTTCAATTGTCTAAAGTATGGTCACTACAAGAATCATTGTCCCGAGCTAAAGAAAAGGAAGGAGAAACATGAAGCATCAATTTCCGAAGAAAATGAACCTACAAAGAAGACTAAGCATGATTCTTCTTCTAAAAGGTAACAACACTCTTCTTACTTCTTGTACATATCTTGTTTGCATCATCTCTATACATATCTCATATATCTATCTCTTGGAAGATAATGTGTTCCAAGAAGAACTATACCTATGGAATAACACACAAGATGAAGATGGATAT
Source organism: Picea engelmannii (assembly GCA_009831015.1). NCBI lineage: Eukaryota > Viridiplantae > Streptophyta > Pinopsida > Pinales > Pinaceae > Picea > Picea engelmannii. The sequence continues at coordinate 429,286 of ML788039.1, read as the reverse complement.
CATTAGATAATACACATGAAAGGATGAAATAAAAATCATGTGGAAGCTATTAAGCCGAATCAATCATGAAGAGACTTAGAACAAGCAAAGACAGAAAGAAGTCAGCAATCGAGAGGAAATTGGAAAAAGACTTATGACGTTTTGTAGAAGACAACAAGACGAAAGCATGGATTTTGATTATATATTGCAGAAGACAATAAGGATGCAGATGGAAGCGTGGAATCTGTTAGACGAAGGGAGTCGATTATATGGACTCTTACATGAAGCAAGGGTTAGGAGGGAGCTAATCCTATGATTCATTGAAAATGATGAAGTATATATCCATGGTAGTAACCATGAAAGACAATATGTGTTCAGTTCAAGAGAAGCCTCAAAGTATCCTTGGTTGTCCATCCAGATCCGTGACCCTATGATGAAAGGAAGAAGTGGAATCTCTAAGGAATGGAATATATAAGAAACTCCATGGATCGAAGAGCTGAAGAAAAACATGAAGATTCCGAGAAAGAAAGAGAAATTAGAACAACCAGTCATTGTATCAAGAATCACAAGATTACCAGCCTGATATGAACTCACTAAAAGAAATCAAGCAGAAGAACTGGAAGTCGTGATAAAGAACAGTGTATGGAAGACTTATGAATGAAAGCATTGCGAGACCTAGAACTAGAGGTTCTCCTAGATGGAGAGAGAAGACTATGATGATTACTTGTTCCAATAAACCAGAATTATCTCCACATGAGTCATTATATCATCCGCAACATCCATGAGTTGGAGTTCTACATCAGATGAATACAAAGAATGTTCTCCAGAGAAATTGAATAAAGAGCGTATGAAGAGCAATCTCAAGAATTTGAGGCATACCAGAAAGAGACCCTTGTATGTAGATAGAAGAAGATAACTTGGTGGAAGAACCTCCAGTGCACAACAGAAGTGTGGTGAAGATTCCCTATAACATCAAGATGATTACTCAAATAGATCAGATCTCATGATGACAAAAGAAGTGCCACATGGATATGTTCTAGTTTTCCAACAATGAAATACTCTATTGTTCAGATCTACATGAAGCCTTCACAGTGTTCCAAACTAAAGTACATTTGAAATCAAACATTACATTATCCATGATGAAGTCCAGAAAGGAGAAAATGGTTCTCCAATACATAACTCCACAGATGAGCATATAAGCAGACATTTTGGTAAATCTTCTATCCAAGATGAAAGAGTTTGCGTACTCAAGCTGGAGCTTGTGGAAACAACTTACTTATTGAAAAAGGAAGAACTGAATCCCAGGTTGGGAGGGAGCACTGAAAATATTATTGAAGACATTCATTGAAAAATAGTCCATCTTGGACAGATGCTTTCCTGTTCGGAAAGTGGATTGAGATTTCTGACGGACAGTGAGTTCCCATTGTGGTTAACATGAGAAGTAGTCTGATTGCTGATGTATCATAGACAATGACTTCCCATTGTGGTTAACATGGGGAGTGGTCTAGGGCAGTCTCTCTTCTTGAGGGTTACTCAAGAAGACTGGCCCGCCTCGTCGGACAACGATTTCTCATTGTGGTTAACATGAGGAATGGTTCGTTTTTGGAGGTTGATGTAGGACAGTCTTTTCCTCTTGTGGTTAATAGAGGAAATGGTCCAGACAGTCATTCCTTAGGGTTTATACATTCTCTCTAGGGTGCAATTTGATTAGTGTAGGAGGAATGGCCCAGGGTGGGGAATGGTCCAGGCTCATCAATCATGGACAAACATTCCTTAGGGTTTATACATTCTCTCCAGGGTGCACTTTGATTAGTGTAGGAGGAATGGCCCAGGGTGGGGAATGGTTTAGGCTCAACATTCCTTAGGGTTATACATTCTCTCCAGGGTGCACTTTTATTAGTGTAGGAAGAATGGCCCAGGGTGGGGAATGGTCCAGGTTCAGAAGACATGACAATTATTCTTCCTTGCTTGAGAAGAATAGTCCATATATCTCATTGTTTCACTCCGAGGGAAGATATTCTTTCAGAGCTCACAGATGTGAGTGAAAGATTGGCCCAAATGATTTAGTTTATATCATAACATTGTTTCTGTGTAGGTTTCTATTAGATGTTTTTTATGAAGACTGTAAGACAGTAGATGAAGACTACTGTGGTGGATATGTTCCACTGTTCGTGACTATACGTTGCTGATCAAGTACTTGTGTGTTACTTGGTGTGGTAGTGTACCACTAGATTGTAGTTATGTACTACTATGGATAGACACAATTGTGTTCTATATTTGTTCTAATTGCCTTGAAGACTATCAACAGTTTGTTGGAGATAATCATCATCCAGACGAATGATGAACATATATTTTCCAGACGAAAAATAGTTCAGAGCATTTACTCTTCTAGATTATAAGAATGACTCTTGTATCACTCTATGGTGCGAGTGACTTATCCAACATCATGTCTGATTACTCAGATGAAGTATGGTTTCAAGAGATGATGCATCTGACGGTGATGGTGATGCTCATAATCTAGTCATGAGATAGTCTAAACGACTATGTTGATGCTACTGGGTAAATGGTATGTTTTTGTGCTCAAGACCATTACTTGTAATACCTCCCTAGCTAGGAGGGAGTGTTAATATTATGGTAGCTGCGGGAGGTATTTACCTCCACGTGTAAACCTGACAAGAATAGAAGATTTTGAAAAGCAAGAGAAAACCCTAATGAGTTGGATAATAACCCTAGAAGTCTTGTCGGCTCAAGAAGATAATTTATATTAGGTTATTAGCCTCCAAGAGAAGAAGTCGGCCAGAAATAATAATAATATACTGAACCAACATGTACCCAGAAGGAGAAGTCGGCCCCAACAAATCTGGCAGAACCACTATAAATACATTGCGCCAATTTTCATTTGACACATCTCAGAATTGCAGAGCAGCAATTGGTGCGCATTGCAGTTCCCAGTTTGGTGCACACATGTGGAGGAGAGCTGCTGCAACAAATAGTTTTCAGTGTTGGCTTGGACTATCTCTTGGCTAGGGTTTGGACTATCTGATCAGCTATTGTTGGTGCACTATCCTTGGAGGAATATGCGCTACACCTTGTTTGGCTATCTATCCTAGGGCTTGCTTCCGGAGTAATTCTCAGTCAAGGTTAAGGTGCTTGGAGGGTGGTTTCGGCCTATGGTTGGGTGACAAGGGTATTATCAATGGTAAAATGAGCACACAATCTTCTATATTCTAACATGTCCAACTTAGCAGATCTCCTTTCTCATTGCGTTACACAGGAGAATCATCTAGATTTCATCATCTCAACTCTCTTCTCAAAGGAGGCTAATGAATCGTCTTCATCTCTATATCATAATGATGCACCCAACTCATGGGAATTCAGACGTTAACCTTGTGCTCAACCATAGGCACGTCCAACTCAACAGATCTCCTTTATCACTGCATTACATAGGAGAATCATCTAGAGTTATTCTCAACTCTCTGTAAGGAGGAGGCCATCTCTACGTTCCAACTCTATCTCATATAGGAACCACACACCCATCTCTAGGGCTCTCTCTCAGGTTTGTGTCTTGGAGGATGTCTCACGCAACTGTAATCATCAACATACCTAAAGATTATCAAACTCCACTTATTCCAATATACACAAAAGAAAGATAAGTTTGCAAGAATAAAACAAATTAAGAACTATCTACACGATGAATTAAAAAATAACTTTATACAATTACTTTAAAAGAACAAAGAATGTTTATAAATGAATTAATGTAAATATTTACACATGAAAATAACTTGCACAAAATAAATAGAATGGAAATACTTGAAAATAAATTGCAAGGAGATGTAAATGTTGTGCAAGTGTTTAGGTTACTTTTTAGTTAATTTTAAGTTTTTCTTTAGCTTAGTGGTTTAGATGTGAAAGGTTGAAAACCTAAGCTATGTGACTACCCGAAGTCCTTATGCCTTAGCCAAGAGGAAATGTTGGGTGTTCAATAAGAAGAACAACAAGGTTATCCCCTAGATCCGCAGGTCAATTCCAAAGTGCTTGGGCGTTCAACAAGGATGACACTTAATGCCGTGAAACTATCCCCAGCTTCAACCCCTTCTAGCCTCCGCAAGTCCCCTGATTTTAGTGATAAAAAAATAATGGAAAATGAGTGCCTAATTAAACTACCCACTCAATCATTTTCCCTTTCTTATTACCCAAGATCCACAAAGTGGAAAGGGGAGGGAATACAGGGCAAAGACGGGGTAAATTTTATTTATTTTGCACAAATAAATTTTAAACATTATTCAACACGATTTTGCATGTTGGCATAACCACTCACATGAAAGGTGTGGGAAAACAAAAAATACTTAAAATAAATAACTTAAACAAATTAACCACACTACTTTGGTACAAGGTGAAGGACAAAGCCTTCTGATTTTGTGGCAAAGGTGGATAAAGTTAACTAAAGAAAAAATCAAAAAAATATTTCTAATCCTAGCCAACAAGATTTTGCAAGGATGTCAGAGCCAAGCACAATGCAAGGTGTGGGAAAACAATTAAAATTAGTTTAAAAATTTTAAACTTGGAAAGAAATAGAAAGTGCAAGCCCAAGAGACTCTCTTAGGCTGCTCACAATGACTTTAGAAAGTGAAATAGAGAGAAAAGATTTGTACCAAATCTTATTGATGTTTTCTTGAGCTTGTAGTGGCCAATTTTGGGTAGCACCTCCCTTTTTAATGGTGAAAACCTGCAATAAACATCAAACAAAGCTTGTTGGAAAATGCTAAAAATCACCACAAAATGTTAGTTTTATGTTAGAATATATACATAAATATTTACAGAAAAAATATGAATTTGAAAATCGATATTTTAGCAAGATTTAAGTGATTATGTATACAGGAAATAAGTAAATAGAAGGCTAAAAATTGAAAAGAAAATTATGTAAAACAAAATGAAGCCTTTAGAGTTCCTCCTCCAAGATTTAACAACCTATAAATATATAAACCCTTGCTACACAATGAGGCAAGAAGGTGATATCTTTTAAAAGACCTACAAAATACTTTGCAAACATTAATAAAAACAAATCACATAAACCTATAGCAATACTACTATAGATTTATCCCTAGCAAAACACTTTTCTTAGGGTTCTTCAAGTAAAACAATGTGAAGCAAAAATAAACAAAACTTTGCAATATTACCTCACTAAGAGAAAATACCATACAAGAGTATCCAAAATAACCAAGAATGCACCAAGAACACCAAGATAACACCAAGAGATCCTCCAAAGCTTCACTTTATTGCTCCAAGAAAGGTTACCAAATGGCACCAAAATTACAAGAGAAAAATGGGAGAGAATGAGAGAGAGTGGGGAGATATTTTGGCATAAGAGTTGTTGTGAATACTGATGTCAAAATCAAGAGAGAGGGATTCATTTTAAATGAGGGAGATATGAAAGATCCCTCTTGGATGAGTTACAAGTGTCACCCATCCAAGAGAGAGAACAAGTTAAGGAGGCTGCAATTTTAGGGTTTTGGTAGTGAGTTAGGGTTTGAGGGGTGAGGTGTGAATGTAGATTTTCTGAGGTCCTATGAGGCCGCCAACTAAGGTCTGTCTTTGACCTTAGTTTGGCTCTAAGTTTCAACTATGTGGTTGTCCTTTGCTGTTTTTTAAGGACTGCAAACAATCACCAACTTTCAACTCAATATTTTAATGGTTAAGTGTCCTTTTGAGGTGCCCTTGCAAGTGTTTTCTTTACTCAATGTTAGCACATGCAATATACATAAAAAAAATAAAACTACTTGTAGATATTTTAACATTAAATTGATGATATACACTTCTAAGCATTCATGAAATTGACACATGTTTTTGGTCAACATGACCCTGGAAAAACTCCCCCATGGGGAAAACTAGTTTGGAGCAGATATATATAGAATGCCTCAAAGAAAAATGTACAACACAAGAAACATATACAAGTGAACCTGGTACAATAGAAACCACTCTTATATTCCTTGGAGTTCCTTGAAGGCCTCCCCACAAGCCTTTTGAAGTAAGGCACCCCTTGCCTTGGTGTGCCTTTCTTCTCTTTGCTTGCTTTGTCTTTATTCTGATGCCTTTTCCTTTGATCCTTTTCCTTTAATTCTTGAGATGCCTTGACCTTGCCTTTACCCACTTGAAGCTTTGAGAAACCCTTTCTATTCTCCCTTGAAGCTTGTGCCCTCCTCCATGGCTTGGTGCGCACCTAGCTTTGGTGTGCCCCTCCTCAATAAAATGCTTCCTATAAGTAATGCGCCCTTAGTTCCTCACTAAGGCTCTCCCCTACACAAGTGTGCCACTCCTCCTACACAAATACTCTCATGTATGAAGTGCTCCCTCCTCAAGGATGTGCACCTCTCATCCTCCAAGTGCGCCCTCAAGACTAGAATGCGCCGATGCTCATAAATGTGCCTCCTCCTCCAAGTAAATGTGCCTTCCCTCACTCAATAGACAAACGCTCAAACAAGCGCGCCTTCCTCTCCTCAAGAAATGTGCTCAAGATCTCTCCCTCTTCTCCTTTTCTCACAAGTGAAGAATGAGTCTCATAAATGCACTATACCCTCCTTTAGACTCCTTTGGCCAAACCCTAAAATATCAATGGCCTAGATCCAATCTATCAAAGTCTAATCAATGGGTGAGATTCAATCCTTAAATCTCACTTAGGAAAACCACTTTACTTAGTTTTATTTATGTCTATTAATTCACCCACAAAGTGAATTAATTGTCACTTTAATGACTTAAGTGACATATTTCACTTTTGACTTAAATCTCCTAAGTCAAAGTGAAATTGGAATCATAAATTAAAGTAACAAGGGTAATAGTCTCCCCCTTTGTGTTTAGAGACTCATAAACACATGAGGACCACTTTCCAAGGTACCCAGATCTCAACACCCTCTTACCGAGGAAAGTGCCTGTCACCACCAATATCATCCCTATAGTGGACATGGTTGCCTCCTGTCATATACTCAGTGAGTATGAATGCACCCTGATCAATGAAAGTAGTCTCTGTCAGAGATCTGCTCAATTTGCATGATCTATAGATGGAAGTGTTTCTCCACCTATCCAAGGTCACCTAGATCTTGGTATCAAACCAAACATCTCCACCTTGGTCTCCCACCAAGGATATCTACCTCTTGGCATCTCACCAATGATCACTACTCTTAGAATCTCACCAAGAGTCACTCTCTTGGCATCTCACCAAGATTCTCTCCCTCTTGGTATCTCACCAAGAGTACCTAGATCTTGGCATCTCATCAAGATCCTCAACTTGGCCTCTTGCCAAGTAGCTTCCACCTGAAGTGGATCTAGAACCTGATCTTCCCATCTCTGTAGCCAAGTGAGGCTCAAGCCTCCGTGGTGCCTTTCCGCTCTTCCTCATGAATCTCTGATGCTATGAAGCCCCTACAACAACCCTTAGTCTCGACAACTCTGAAACTGAAGTTATCCTGGGTGGACTAGTCACCCCCTCTGAATATGGTGTCCACGGAACCTAAGTTTGAGCTCCCTATGAATCACTACTATGAGTCAGTAGGTCATCCTCAACTCTGTCTCCCCACCTGATGCTGGATGGTGTAACAACTAACAAAGAACTGGTGAATGCACACTCTCTCGCAAACTTTGTATCGAACTCAAGCTCCTTTGTTGTCGCTGCTGAAACATCCTACTGCTTCTTCTTCTTCTTGGGACACTATCCTTCATAGTGACCCATCCCTCCACCATGAGGCCATCACCCGATTGGTGTCATGGTGTTCGTAGAACTTCACCACAAATTCTATGTTCAACTGCTTCTGAAGATATCTAAGCTTGTAGTATTTCTCTCAACTGATCTTGTTAAAAGGTTCTCCCAAATGTGGGAGTACCATCTTGGAACCTCTTCTTGCCTCTGTATCTCCAAAGGTCAGAGGCTAAATGAAAACCTTCTTCGTTGTTGTCTTAATGACTGTTTCCGACCTCAGAGTGTATTTTAATAGTTTTGTGGCCCTTGGAAAGGAGCCTTCACCCACCTTTGGTTCTTTCAGCTTCGGTGACCTCGATGATCATCTGGTGGTTGGCTTTCTTGGAGGCATTGTTCCTACAACTAAAATAAACTTTCAGATATTTTGTAAAACAAAACCTGACAAAAAACTTATGAATTACAACCAACAAATTCACAAACTCAGATGCATACCTCTGAAGCTTGTTAAAACCTAGTTATTTTGTCAATCACGGGATCGATACAACCTTTGAGTAGCTCGTCTTGATCCTTCGGATGATCCGTAATTTCTCTTATGTGCATAATGATTTCGTTTACAATGGCTCAAGAGAATTTAAGAAGAGAATAACTTACAATGTCACATCAACCATTCAATTAGAGCGATGAGTGAAATTTTAACAAATATGCTGTCGAATCTCTATAACTTAAATTCATCATGGGTTGATGGCAGAGGGGCGAGGGGTGATGTGGTCTATCAGTGATTTTAAACGGTTGTTTTGATTGGTGCATGAGGTAGAAACTAATGCAGGATTTGTTATTAATTAGCTCCTTAAATGCTCAAAATCTGATCGTATCTAATGATAAAACATCCCATCGTTTCGCTCTCTCAATGGGTAGATCAGATCGGGCATGTGTTATGAATGTTTTCATTGATGTCCTTCTGCAAAAGATTTGATGCTGATCAATTTAACCATACAATGCTTTCATGGCAAAGATGACTCAGAGGTGTGACTCAGACCCATGGAACCAAGGATGAATCGGGGTAAAAATAGACCGTATGGTTCTCCAACCTGGTAAAGACACGTGGCATTGAATATTGGTGAACTAATTCGTGTGTACTAATTGAAGTCATAATTTTACTTAAGTTACTTGTTCTAAAACAAATCTTAGCTTGTCGATGCCGAAAAGTGTCCAGGGTCGGCGATCGACGATAACCCTATCAAGTGCTTTCTTCGGATTAACTCCCTCGAAAAAGTCTCGATGCCAAAAAAAGCATCGGGAATTGACGATCGAGAATATCCTTTAGTGCGGTTAGAATGTTTGTTGTGATCCTTCTAGGTTTTCCCTGATTCTGATAAGCGCGTCGGGAATCGGCTATCGATGATATCTTTTATTTCTTTGTTAATGTCTATTCTCGTCGTCTTTTACCGATGCTGAATGGGAATCGACTATCGACGATAACCTTATGCAAGATTTGTCGCAAAACAAAAACTTCCTTTTGCCAATGCTGAATCTGAGCACATCGGATGAAGTGTTTTTGTTGTCGATTCCTTTTTCAGTTGTTAAGGCCTTTTAATTCATGGGGTTTCATAAGTTCAAACAAACCTGAATGGGTGATGAGAGTCATGAGAATAAGCAAATAGAAAAAACATTTTCTTGAAATGAAGTCAAATCAGGCAGTGCAAAAGATCAAGTGGTACCCAAAAACAAAAATTGACAGAGGATTGTTTTTTTAGGGTGTGTTAAGTGCTCAACAGGGCCCGCATGCCGGATGGGAAAGATCAAACTTGGAAGTCCTTAAAGATGACTTGGACAATGTAGCCTATCCCCCACATGCCAAACGTTTTTCCTAGGAGAGGTAAAACTTCACATCTAGAGGCATGACATCACCTAGGGGGGTTAGGGCTTGGTGGTGAGGTGACATGCATTGGAAGAAGGACATTTTGAAGAAATTATGAATGAATTGGTCTTGATGTTTGACATGTGGCTTTGGGAAGCCTCTCCACTCTCCTCCATCACCAACAACCTCCTCTTAGTGCCAAAATGTCCCCTCAAGGGGTGACATCCTTCTAAATTAGGGTTTTTCTTATGTGCAAAAGTGAATTATAAATGAATTCCTTTGTTAAGGGGGAAATATTAGGGTTTTTGACCCCTAGTATTGTGGTTTACCTTTAAATATGTGGACAAGTCACCTTAGTGACATTTTGTATAAATAAGAGATCACAAGATCTCATTTTAACATAACTCTCCCTCTTGTGAGAAGTACTTGGTCTGAAATTTTCGGTACCTTTTGAAAATTTTCTCTCTTTCCTCTTGTTTATGGTTATCTCTTGATATAATGGTTTATGGAAGTGGTTCACTAGCCTTGGAAGGCTTCTATCTTGCTATTGTGGCATATTATCTTAGCATTTTCCCTTGAAATTGGTATGTTTTTTACTTTCATGCTATCATTTCTTTCAAGTCAAGGTTATTGTGCTAGGATCTAGGTGGGAAGTATAAGGGAATACACCCCCACCATAGTATTCATCATTTTATGCTTCATATTATTGGTTAAACAACAATTTTCTAAGAGAATTATAAGGGCATACACCCTCTTATCTTAAACCCTAGCTAGAGAAACTTGCCTTGGGGAGTAAGAGGATTTACACCCCGAATGAGGTAGCTTCTCTAGCTCTTTATTTGCATGACCCCATTAACCCAATAATTAAGAGCACTAGTAATTTATTATTGCATTGGAGAAACAAAATTATTGCCTTGGAAAACATGATTTTACAAGTTTTGAGAGTCTCTCTTTGGGGAAATGTTCCTTGAGCCTTTGTCTCTCTTGCCTCATTGAGGAGTCCCCTTTCAACCACTACAAATTGCTTCTGTAATAGACACTAACCTACAACCATTAAGGCTGCACTAACCTTAGGTGACTAACCCTAACTAGCTCCTAAACTAACCCTGGACTAGGCCTAAATTTCTTCCCTAACCCTCTACTAACCGAGGCGCATCCTTTGAGCTATTTACAAGTGATTTGTGTTGAATAGTTTTGCTGATATAGGGCTTGTTTTTTTACAGCCATAAGGCTGATAGCTTGATTGCAGAAACCCTAAAACAAAACCACTTATAACTTGTGCTTTAACCATAAAAATTTGTTAACATATTCTACTTGGTTTAAGGCATTTCTTGGGTGGTTTCTTTACTTATTTCAGTGGTTGATTTTACTGCTGTTGTAACAAGTTTTATACAACCATAAGGATGATAATATCTCTGAAGTAAGATTTTGTTTAAACCTTGCTATTTGTGCTAAATTTGTAGCTTAATCATTGGTGAGTTGAGCTAGATTCCACTAGCTTTATCTCTTGTTTATTTATCACATACTTAGAACTTATTTTGCAGCCCTTGTTACCCTTATTGAGCTGATATATATCACTTATTGTTTCTGCAAATTAGGGACAAAAATCTTAACTTGCTTGTCCAACTAACATATTATACTATATGCTTGGTTTTCCTTCTGTCTCGGGCATGTATTCACACTTGGAAGGTCACTCAACTTACTTGGAAACCCTTGGATCTTACCAAGACCTCATTTCAACCATTTCACATAATTTAGATTTGACCTCTAGGGACTTCATCTCCATCTTACCTACATATTCATCTCATGCCATCAAGATTCCCCCCTTGAGGTGACTACCTCACCTCTAAAGTGACAGGGACACCTGCCTAAGGTGATAGTGGGTAGGTGACCTCTTAGTTGTCGCCATTTAGTGGTTGGGTCAGGATTTTCCCACCCTGCAACTTGTGCAATAATAGAATGAAAGGGCTCAAAGGGGTAATGTTCTTGCAGATCACAGGATGAAGGAGCCATTGAACCTGTCCACACATGAGAAGGAGATTGTCCATGAGCCATAACATCCAAAAACATTGTTAGTAAGTAATAATGCATTAGAATGCATTAGAATATTATAATAATTCCCAAAGAAAGAAATAAATCTCATCAAATGATGGTTTTTCCATTTGGGTTTCTAAGGTAAAAATATTTGTTTTCTCATGGTGTTTAATGGCTATGTATACTTGTTGTAGTTTTGTTTTTTAATCTATTCTTGCATTCTATGTAAACCACACGAACTATCCTAGAAATGCATTTTATTCCTAGCCTTTTTCATTCATTTAAATGATTACTTGAGCATAGGAATTGGTTGAGTGTATCATCAACTCATTGTTTAATGACATTCTATAACCAATGTTGCATTTGCTATTTGCGTTTGAATAATGTTTGTGGTTTAAAACTATATCCTACAACACCATGACTTTGGTACGATCACTAGTCTACTAATAATGCCCCTAAACCTACAACACTATTTCCCATTAACTAAAATTGTTGGTTGTGTCAATTGCATGCCATGGAATATACTAATTGATTTGTTGATCATTGTTGTGAGTAACCACTAGGAAAGACACATTCTACAACATTGTACCTTTAAGTAAATCATTGGTGTGTGTGTTTTGTTGGGGAATCGATTAGCCAATGCTATTCCTTGCATCTTGTTAAGAACCAAATATCAATATAGCATAGAAAAACCTCAAAATAAATACTCAATGCCTTGAAGAAGAGAGAATTTCAGATAATAAGCCTCTTCTAGGGGGCAACCTCCTTATACCAAATAAATGTCCAAATACAAGATGATTCCAAATGAAAATGTCTCCTTGGTATATATAGGAGACTAGGAGGTACAATTACAACTAATGGACCCAAGCTGACATAAATAAAACAACATTACTAATGTAATATGCCCAAATTAAGTGGTAATGTCCCACTATTTAGGGCTTAACATGCCCTTCCCTTTGAGACAAGTATTGTATGCAACACTTAAGTAACTCTGGATTATTTTGTATAAAAGACTCATCTTCCCAAGTGGAATCTTCAGCTTGTAGTTTCCTCAATTTAATGAGATACTCTAAAATGGATCTATTCCTTAGCTGGAGAATTCTTGTGTCAGTGATGGCTTTGGGATCCAATATGATTTTTCCTTCCTCGTCAAGTTCTGGAAATATAGTTTGAACTGGGATCTTGTCACCTATAACCTTCTTTAAGCACGAAACATGGAAAAATGGGTGTACTTGTGAAGATGCAAACAACTCTAATTTGTATGCCATAGTACCAATCTTTTGCAACACCTTACAAGGGCCATAGTAATTTGGTGATAATTTATTATCCTTCTTGGCTTGCTTAAGGGACATATGTTTGTATGGTTGTAGTCTTAAAAACACCCAATCCCCTACTTCAAGAATTCTTTCACTACGATGTTGATCTGCTTGTTGTTTCATGCAATTATGTGCCATAGTCAGGTTGTCCTTTAAGATTTGGAGAACTTGTTGTTGATGCTCGATGTGATATTCCACTGCTAGAACCTTAGATTTTTCTTTTAGAGAAGAAGTGATGGAAGGAGGGTGGTATCCATAGAGTGCCATAAATGGTATCATTTTTGTTGTAGTATGAAATGAAGTGTTATACCACCATTCTGCCAAGGGTAACCATTTGAACCATTGTGTTTGTTTATTAGAGACAAAGCAATGAAGGTAGCCTTCCAAACATTTGTTCACTATCTTGGTTTTTCCATTAGATTGAGGATGATAGGATGAGATATGAGCCAATTGAGTTCCCAAACAAGAAAATAATTGTGTCCAAAAATGTCCAGTGAAGATGGGATATTTGTTACTTATAATAATCTTTGGGATTCCATGTAGCTTTTGAACTATCTCCATGAATGCGTTGGGAACTGTACTGGCTTTGAAGGGATGAGAGAGTGCACAAAAGTGTGCATAATTGGTCAGTCTATCAACAATCACCATTATGACACTCTTTCCTTCAGACTTCAGTAACCTTGTGATGAAATCCATGGAAACCTCCTCCCAACGTTGACTTGGGATGGCTAATGGCTATAAAATACCTGGGGTTTTAATTGTTTCCACCTTATTTTGTTGCCAAACCAAACATTCTGCAAAAAACCTTTGAACATCAGTTTTAAGGCCACCCCAAAAAAATTCCTTCTTGAACCTATGGTAGGTTTTCAAAAATCCCGAGTGCCCTCCTACCGGAGAGGTGTGCAATTCCAATAGTACTTTTTGTTTGAGTTGGGAGTTCTTACATAAATACAAGTGATCTTTGTACCATAGAGAATCATTTTTCCATGTAAATGTATCTGATGCAGTGGAATCCTATTGCAACCTTTGAATGAGAGTCCACATGCTTTCGTCATTCTTCCATTCATCCCTTTATTCTATTATCCAATCGGGTTGAATGATCGAGATAACATAGAGAAAGGCCTCAACATATTCATCCTTTCTTGAGAGTGCATCTACCACAATATTTTTCTTCCCTTTTTTATAGATGATTTCAAAATCATAACCCAATATCTTGGTCACCATTTTTTGTTGTTCTTTTGAAGATAATCTTCTCTGCAATGACACATGTTTGATCAAAATTGGATGTGCCAAGTGGAATTTACGGTAACTTCCCCACAACTTGCTGATTTTTGGCCTTTCCAGGAGATCTCACTTGTATAGCGTGCCCCACACAAAATAATTGATATACAATTCTAAAAATTGTACTAGAAATACTGCAAATTGTCCACTATCCAATGCAACTAGTCTCACTCAATTTGGATACTCTAGGAAGAATTTATGATTGTTTTACCTGGAACACCTGCTTGAGACTAGTCAGATACCCTATCTACAAATATAAGATGCCCCAGAAGATGAAATTTTTATCAAAAATACCTTAGTAATTTCTGTGAATATCCTCCGGATTTTAGTGTCTGAAACATTGCATAAAAAAGTTTATAGTGAAAATTCCGCGATGGCTCAATTCAGGATGATTCCAGAACCCTATATTACATAGGCTGTATCTCCGAAAGTATAAGGCCTCATGAGATGAAATATCCTCCAAGGGTTTCCTTATGAAACATCGTAGAAAAACAATTATAGCAAAAATTCCAAGGTGTCTCAGTTGTAGTAGAGAAACCCCAAGACCTTGAGCTTTGATACCATATGTTAAGAACCAAATATAAATATAGCATAAAAAAACATTAGAATAAGTACTCAGCGCCTTGAAGAAGAGATAATTTCAGATAATAAGCCTCTTCGAAGGGGAAACCTCCTTATACCAAATAAATTTCCAAATACAAGATGATTCCAAATGAAAAGGTCTCCTTGGTATATATATGAGACTAGGAGGTACAATTACAACTAATGGACCCAAGCTGACATAAATAAAATAACATTACTATTGTAAATACCCCAATTAAGGGGTAATGTGCCACTATTTATGGCTTAACACATCTTTGAACACCCCACACTTTTAAATCAATGTACGATGAGCCAAAAACACCTACATCCATGCATTGTTTTCATATTGTAATGAATATTGTGAATGTGGATGCATTATGGTCTTTATGTATAGGAAATTCGAATTTATGCAAGATGATTTGGGTTGTTGGATGAAGCCAACAATGTGAAGTGTTTGCATTTCACTAAATCACTACCCTATTAACTCAAACCATGTGTGTTTTACCATTCTCTTATTGCCACACACACATGCACACATTGTGCTTATCTTTGGGGAGAAATGAAGTCGGGGGAGAGAAATTTCTTGGGCTTGATTGCCGATGACATGAATACTTGTGTATACGAATCTCCATCGACAAAATTTTAATTGGTTCAAGTGTTGTGAATGCACATGCAAAACCAATAGAGTGCATTATTAATTTAACACAATAGATTTGACATGAATCTTTTGTTTGGTATTGGAACCACAATAAAACAACCTAGTCTATGATACTTAGCTGAGAACAAATCTATTAATGAGTCTTTGTACTAGGATTGAATTGCTAGCATTAACCGATTTTATTTTGTCTTGGAAAATTAAACATAGCACACTTGAATTTGCAATTGGAATCAGTCTGGCCAGCACAAGCAATCAAATCAACGTCATATGCCCCCATTCATGGTATCACTCATCCCTATTGTAGAATCCACCAAAAAGGCATGAACTAAACCTATTGGTGAATGTGGAGACAATTACATTGTTTATTTTTGTAGAGATTCATGATGATGAAATGAGTGGGATAGAAGTCTCTCGTTTACAGATCATATTGTTTTAGAGTGGTTGAATCTGTGACCTTGAAGGAGCTTTTAACACTTTGAGGAGAAAAATGAGTGGCTAGCAAGCCATTACTCCAACCTGATTGTAGGATCTTGGAAGAGGGAAACCATGGATGTTTCTACCACCCGAAATTGCACCAATACATGGGGGACCAAGAAAACAAGTTGACAAACCACAAACATAGGAGAAGGATTAGAATATTAGTAGTTTGTTCTTGTCTAGAGAAAAAAATTCACAGATGGTTTCAACATCCATAGGAATCAGAGATGGGGTAGCAATAACATCAAAGAATTGTACTAAAGGATGAATGGGTGAATATCTAACCACTAATTGCCCATGATTATGAATATAGCTCCAAAAGTGTTGCAATATCCGATTGAAATTGATATGTGAAAAGAGAAAACAAATGGGAAAAAGAAAGAAGGTTTTTACTTTTGGAATGCAATGGTTAAATATATAACTTCTTGCTATAGAAGGAGAAAACATTTGGAGTAATTTCCGTTAGATATGAGTTATGAAAACATCTACTCATTCTTGCTCGTAGAATCATTTGTATCGGACAAAGATGTAGTAGTAAGAATATATATAGAGATGAGTGAGAGAGAATATAAATACTTCTTTTAATTCCATTGCATTGCAGAAGGTTCAAGATGAGAATGTCCCTTATAGAAGTTCAGATCTCTTACATAACCAAGCTAGATTAAGGGAAGAAAATAGTATCCTTAAAGAAAGGAAGATTGACTTGCCTATGATCCATGAGTGAAGGCTATGCCTTTATAGGCCCTAGGCATTGAGATTACTTCTAAGAATACTTGGGCATGAGTAAAATCCCTTGCATTATTTTCCACATATATTTAAAAGTGCTAAGAAACCATATAGTGTTGATAAGCAAAGAACGTGCTACATCTTCGAGTTGAATATTTTGGGGACCAAAAAGCTACGAATGGGGAGGTGTGATACAAAATGGATCCAAAATATTTCTTCATCCAAACTTTGTAAATTAAATTTAGGAAAAGTTTGAAATTAAAAATTGGCTTGAAGACAAAAGGTTAAATGCCTCAAGAAGGTTAAATGAATCACCTTGATGGTTGTCATTTCGGGGCAGCTCTATTAAAGAAAATTCTTGATTGTTGGAGAAGACAACCAACAAACAAGGGATAATTGAAGGTTGGGAAGAGAAAGTACAATGACAAAAGAAGGGGGCTTGAAGAGGCAATCTACTTGAAGGTTGGAGGATGAAGGAGCCATTGAACATGTTCATGCATGAGTAGAAGATTATCCATGAGCCATAGCATCTACAAAGGTTGATATTGAGTAAGAATGCATTAGAATCTCATTTTAGAGTGCATAACCCACTCTTTATAATAATTTATTGATCAAGAATCAATTCCCATCGAATGATGGTTTTCCCATTTTGGTTTCAAGGGTAAACACCTTTGTTTTCTCATGGTGTTTAATGGTTATGTGTATGTCTTGTAGTTTTTTTTTAATATGTTCTTACATTTTGTGTAAACCAAAAGAACTATCCCAAAGATGCATTATATTCCTAGATCTTCCACTAGTTTAAATGATTGCTTGAGCATTTCAATTAATTGAATCTATTGTTGGTTCATTGTTTAACAACATTTTATAGCCAATCCTATAATTACTTATTTTCTAGTTTGAATGATGTTTTTGGTTTAAACCTATATCTTATGGCACCTTGAATTTGATATTATCACTAGTCTACTCAACACCCCTAAACCTACAATGCTATTTACCAATGACTAAGATCATTGGTTGTGTCATTGTATACATTATATGATTTACTAATTGATTTGTTGATCATTGGCTTGAGTACCCACTAGGAAAGTCACATTCTATAGCACTTTACCTTTAATTAATTTGTTGGCGTGTGCATTTTGTTGGAAATTCCATTAGTCAACACTATTCCATGCATCTTTGAACACCCTTGAATGCATAGTGAGAAAAAAACATCTACATCCATGCATTTTATTCTTGTTGGGATGAATATTTGAATGGGGATGAATTGTGGTATCTACCTACAAGTAGTTCACATTTATGTAAGATGATTTAGGGTGTTGGATGAAGCCAACAATATGAGGTGGCCACCTTTGATCGAGTCACTACTTATTATTGAGATTATGTACACTGGGAAGTGTTCCCCATGTGTTTGTGAGTTCCTAAACACATGTGGGAAGTACTATGTACTTTGTGCCTTCTACTTTATGTCTAATTTCACTTTGACTTAGGAGATTTAAGTCAAAAGTGAAATTTGGTCATTTTAGCCTAAATGACTATTAATTCACTTTGTGGGTGAATTAGGAGACATAAAGTGAACTTAGGGAACCTAACCCAAAGTGGGTTTGAGAGTGAGATTATTATGGGATGATATCAACCTTTAATTGGACATGAGATGGGATTATCTCATCCGTCCATATTTTAGGTTTCCTTATGGAGGTTCAAGAGGGGCGCAAAGGGAAAAAGAGAGATCATTCACTCATTTGTTCACTTGGATTGTTTGAGAGAGAGAATGAGGATGAGTTTGGAGGATATATTTGAGGAAATCTTGGGCGCTTCTATCCATGGAGGCAACCAAATAACTTAGACCCTCATTTATTTGTTGGAGTTGATCTTGCTTGGAGGAGGGCACACTTGGTGAGGAGGGAGCATTGATAGCATGGAGGACTTACATAGATCATATTGTAGTGAGGACTGTTTTAGTGAATAGCTACAACACAAATTCAGATTATTGTGGGAAGGTTTCTCCATCAGAGCCTCCATTCAGCAGAGCACTTCAGTTTAGTGGTCTAGGCAACATTGTGAGGAGGGCACACCATCCTAGGGCACATCTTCTTCATTTGACTTGTGTTTCATCTTGGTTCAAGTTGCTATTGTACCAGGTTCATCTGTTTATTGTACTTGTTGTATTCCACCTTCTATTCTCCACATATATACACTCATATTCCAAACTGGTTTTCCCCGGGGGGGTTATCCAGGGTCATGTTGACCAAAAATACCTTTGTTCATTTTCATGTATGCTAGTGTTTAGAACAACATTATTTCAACTCTAAATATCTCTAGGTGTGTTATATAGCTTATGGTATGCATGTGCTAACATCTTGTGACAAAACTACATGCTAGAGAACCTATATGGCCTATGTAACCGTAACAGAACAACAAAGAAGTTACTGAACAATTTTCTGTTATAAAACAACAACAAACCCTTGTTTGACAGTTGAAACTTAGAGCCAACTTGAGGTCAAAGACATACCTAGTTGGCAACTTGTTAGGACCTGGAAAATATTCATGGTATCAGAGCTTGGTGGTTGATTTTTGCTGAGTTTTGGACAACATCTTGTTGGACTATTTTAGACACCTTTTGGGAAGATTTTGTGGACAACCATTGACTGAGTTTAATGGAAGCTTGTTGGAATAATTTTGTGGAGGGTTGTAGAGTAGTTTGTGGACATTTTCATCAATCTCTTTTCAAACCTATATTTCTAGGAGTGAGGTCGGTGTTTGCTTGCCTCTTTTCACACATGTGTTGACATGAGTGAGACAACATTCCTTTGCAGTTGCAACATCATTTTGAGTGCATTCAGTAGCGATGTCAGCATCTCAAATGCGTGTGGAGGATATACTAGCTAGAGCTAGCAACTGATCTCCTTGGAAGGCCATGATTGTCTTTGTCTTGGAGGATATCGAACTATGGGATATAGTTCAGGAAGTTGTTCTTTTTCCCCCTACTGTTGCTTCCATATTGTTAGCAGAGTTAAAGAAGAGGAACAAAAAGGCAAAGAGGACGATATGTGATGTAGTGAGAGATCACATCATTCCCCACTTGAATGGAAAAGTTTATGCATTTGAGATGTGGACATCTCTATGCAAGATTTATGAGAGCTCTAACCAGAACCGAAAGATGGTTCTGTATGATCCACTCAGGGGAATTCACATGCTCAAGACTGAGTCGATTACTTATTTCCTTGGCCGATACACCCAGATCAAAGACAATCTTGGAGCCATTGGAGAGGTAGTGGACTCAGATTCTATGGTGAGGATGACCTTAAACAACTTTACCAAACCATGGGGTCCATTTTTTCATGGCATTGTTGCGAGGGAGATCATGCCCACTTGGGAGAGATTGTGGGATGATTTCATTCAAGAGGATACTAGAATTATATCAGAGGCTTCTAGACAACAATAGACAGTTCAAGGTGATGAGGATATTTCTCTTTGGACAAAGGGAAAGAAGAAGGCCGACCGGGGAGGTTGACAGAGTCCCAAGTTTGGGGCCCCACCACAGGGAGGAGAGAGCAACAGTTGGCAGAAGAGAGATATGAGAAAAGTAAAATGATTTTTTTGTAAGAAGATGGGGAACTATGATGGACAGTATCCCAATATAAATAAGAAGAGGGGTGGTACTGCAGCTACAACAGAGGAGGAAACGTTTCGGAATTTGTTTGAGAGAGAGTGTGATTTCCTCATATGTTTCACTTCAGTTGAGATGACACCCAATATCTAGTATATTGAAAGAGGGTCTTCGAGCCATATGATTGGAGTGAGAGAGCATTTGACTGATCTCAAAGAAACAGAGTTCATGATGGATATCGTCTTAGATATGACTCCTTGGTCAGAGTTGTTGGGATTGGCATTGTTACCTTTCAGAGAGATGGTATGCCACCTATATCGTTCAGGGATGTTCTCTATGTCCCTGGGCTGAAGAATTATTTGATTTTAGTTTCCACCCTCCAGGATAGAGTTCTTGAGGTGTCCTTCAGAGTGACCGATGTCTTCATACACCCTAAGGGGTCCTCGATTACCTCAGGATAGGTGATTGGAGTGAGGGATGGGAATTTGTTCAAATTGATTTTTCAACCTCTTCATGCATTGAGAGTGAGAAACGATAAAAAAAGGAGGACATGGGAGCTATGACATCAGACGATGGCCCATCTACATCATGGGGATCTTGGATGATTGAGAGAGGCTGTGACTAGAGTGCTAAAGATCAGTATAGAGCATCAAGATGTTTGTAGAGGGTGTGTGCTTGGTAAGTTTACCAAGGCCTCGTTCCCCAACAGTGACACCAGGTCAACTGGGATACTAGATTTAATACACACAAATGTGTGTGGGCCCATGTCTTATAAGTCCTTTAGTGGTTGTGAGTAATATATCACATTCATTGATGACTACTCAAGGAAGACCTGGATCTATTTCTTGAAGAACACGAGTGAGGCCTTCAAGAGGTTCCAAGAGTTCAGAGCTCTTGTGGAGAACCAATCTGGAAAGAAGATCAAGGTCTTGCTGTTGGATAACAAAGGAGACTATTCCTCCACTCAACTCATAAACTTCTGTTTCCAGGATGGGATCATAAGACATATGATCGTACCCTACAACCCCTAACAGAATGAGGTTTCCGAGAGGAAGAACCAGGATATCATCGGTGTAACACGATCCATGCTGCACGATTAGAGTTTTCCTCTTTACCTATGGGCATAGGTGAGTGATATTGCAATTTATCTGCAAAACAAGAGTCCCCATAGGATATTGGGGAAGCTAACTCCTGAGGAAGCCTTCAATGGTAGGAGGCACAATGTCGAGCACATCATGATCTTTGGGTGCTTGAACTATTCTCATGTCCCCTTAGAGATGATGAAAAATCTAGACCCCACAACCCAGCAGGGGATTCTAGTTGGATACTCAGAAGTGTCCAAAGCCTATCATATCTACATTAAATCACTTAGGAGAGTGGTGGTGAGAAAAGATGTCAGATTTGATGAGGGTAGGGATTTTCAGAGATCTCTTGAGTCGAGATTCAGTGTGGAGGATGATGTTGAGGCACCGATTGATGTCTCAGAGGGATCACAACCTCAAGTTTCTGATATGCCAGTTTCATGGGTGATAGGGTCACCTTGCACAACTTCAGGGTCACAATCAGAGGGGCCAAAGGCTTCGAGATATCAGAGTGTTGAGACTAGACCTGAGGCAGATACTCTTGGGTAGGGATATATTACTTCTCCATTGACCACTTCATGGAAGAGGAGACCTAGATGGTTTCAGGAGACCCTGAAGGAGGCCAAGGTGAAGGTAGGAGATCCTAAGAGGCAGTTTAGAGAGTAGAACTCCATTGAGACTTGGATCCTATTTGGATTTAGTGACGAGTATCTTAGATACTGAGCCACAAACATTTGCGTAGGTAGTGGACTAGAAGCTCTAGAGAGAGGTCATGTTGGAGGGGTATGACTCCATTATGTGCAATGATGTTTGGGAGGTGGTTTCGAGGCCCGTGGGGAAGTCATTTGTGACTTCCAAGTGGTTGTACAAAACCAAGTATTCTGCAAATGGAAGCATAGAGAAACACAAGGCCCATTTTGTGGCATGAGGCTTCTCTAAGATAGAGGGAGTAGATTATGATGAGACATTCACACCAGTTGCAAGATACACCTAGATCAGGAGTATTATTTCCATAGCGACAGAGATGGGTTGGAGCATATATCATATGGATGTGAAGACCACATTTCTAAATGGATTTATATGTGAGGAGGTGTACATTGAGCAACCACAGGGGTTCGAGGTGAGTGAGAGGGAGAATCACATGTGCCTTTTGAGAAAGGCACTTTATGGTCTGAAGCAAGCTCCCAGATTTTGGTATTCACGTATTGACAAAATTTCTTCAGATGGGCTTCGAGAAGAGCGATGCCTATAATAACCTCTATTACATAATTAGAGGTGAGGATACACTTAGTCTCATTCTATATGTGGATGACTTGTTCATCACAGGAGCCAAGGATCTCACAGCTGAGTGCAAGATGGGACTTGCATCAGAGTTTGAGATGAGTGACATTGGGTTGATGCACTATTTTCTGGGTATGGAGGTATGGCAGGAGGAGGGACACATATTTCTCGGGCAGGGGAAGTATGTTGTAAATATTCTGAGAAGATTTCAGATGGAGGATTGCAGACCTATATCAACACCCATGGTTACCATCTGGAAGAAGATTAGTGCTTCCAATTCCCAGTTGGTAGATGCTACAGTTTATAAGAAGTTGATCGGTTCACTTATGTATCTAGTCAACATTAGACCGGATATTTGTTTTTCCATGAAAACTCTCATCCATCATATGGTAGAGTGGAGGAATGTTCACTGGATTGGGGAAAAACATGTGTTGAGGTACATTGTTGGGACAATTGATTTTGTCCTGGACTATTTCAAAGGTGACGGGGTCAGTTTGGTTGGCTACACTGGCTCATACTGGGTAGGATGTGCTACTCACAGGAAAATCACCTCAGGGTGTTGCTTTGGTTTGGGGTCATGACATGTTTCCTAGTTCAACCAGAAGCATAAGTCAGTTTCTTTGAGTTCTACTGAGGTCGATTACATGGCGGCCAGTCAGGCAAGTTTCGAGGCCATTTGGCTTCGTAAGATTCTGGTAGGATTATTTGGTTATGAGATGCCATCGAACATCATACATTGCGATAATCAGAGTTGTATCAATATCTATAAGAATCCATTTTTCCATGTTTGGTCGAAGAACATTGAGATCAGATATCACTTCATTAGAGATTGGTTTCAGAGAGAGGCAGTGCAGTTACAATATATATCGATTGACGAGTATATTGCAGACATCCTCACCAAGGCCCTGCCAAGGGGAAAACATGTCTACTTCAGAGACAACATGGGCTTGGTGAGAAACACTTTCCTCGGTAAGAGGGAGTGTTGAGATTATGTACCTTGGGAAGTGTTCCCCATGTGTTTTTGAGCTCCTAAACACATGTGGTAAGTGCTATGTACTTTGTGCCTTGTACTTTATGTCTAATTTCACTTTGACTTATGAGATTTAAGTCAAAAGTGAAATTTGGTCATTTTATCCTAAATGACTATTAATTCACTTTGTGGGTGAATTAGGAGACATAAAGTGAACTTAGGGAACTTAACACAAAGTGGTTTTGAGAGTGAGATTATTATGTGATGATCTCAACCTTTGATTGGACATGAGATGGTATGATCTCATCCGTCCATATTTTAGGTTTCCTTATGGAGGTTCAAGAGGAGCACAAAGGGAAAAAGAGAGCTCATTCACTCATTTGTTCACTTGGAGAGTTTGAGAGAGAGCACGAGGATGAGGTTGGATGCTATAGTTGAGGAAATATTGGGTGCTTCTATCCATGGAGGAATCCACATAGCTTAGAACCTCATTTATTTGTTGGAGTTGATCTTGCTTGGAGGAGGGTGCACTTGGTGAGGAGGGCGCAGTGACAACAGGGAGGACTTATAGAGATTATATTGGAGTGATGATAGTTTCAGTGGAGAGATACAACACAAATTCATAGTACTATGGGAGGGTTTATCCATCAGATCTTCCATTCAACAAAGCGCTTCAATTCATTGGTCTAGGCAACATTGTGAGGAGGGCGCAACATCCTAGGGCGCATATTCTTCATTTGGACTTGTGTTTCAACTTGGTTCAAGATGATATTGTATCAGGTTCATCTGTTTATTGTACTTGTTGTATTCCACCTTCTATTCTCCACATATATACACTCATATTCCAAACTGGTTTTCCCTAGGTTTTTTTTTATCCAGGGTCATGTTGACCAAAAATACCTGTGTTCATTTTCATGTATGCTAGTGTTTAGAACAACATTATTTCATCTCTAAAAGATCTCTAGGTGTGTTATATATCTTATGGAATGCATGTGCTAACATCTTGTGACAAAACTACATGCTAGAGGACCTATATGGCATATGTAACCATAATAGAACAACAAAGAAGTTACTGAACAATTTGTTGTTATAAAACAACAACAAACCCTTGTTTGATAGTTCAAACTTAGAGCCAACTTGAGGTCAAATACAAACCTATTGAAATATTGTAACTTCAAAGAGTATTCTATTTATTATTGAGTTATTATTCATTAGATCAATCCCCTTTTGTGGATTGATCATGTCGGGCATTGTAATTGACCAAATCCCCTTTTGTGTATTGGTCAAACCCTAAATATATTATGCAAATTTAGAAGTCGGCCCCTAGGATAATTAAAGTGGTTTTAACCACTAATAAGACAAGTCGGCCCTGCCCAGTGAAGAGACACCTTTCCAACACCTCCCAGTTTATATAAATAAAGGAAGCCATCGCCTCATTTGATCACTCACTCATTCGCTCACTCAGTGCATAAGTCTGGTAGCCGCAGTTTGGAGAATAAGGAAGAGAGAGGCGCAATGCTTAGTATAGAATATTCTCTAGTGTTTTTTTTATTGTCCTTTCATTTTATTGGCTATCTATATTAAGGAAGTTTTTGCTGATTTTTCTCCCCCATGAAGGTTTCCTAGGATAAATGTTGTGTATCTTGTGATTGTGTTTCTCTTAGTGATCCTAGCTATGCTATGGTTATATATTAAATTGAAAATAAACCTAATAATATCTTAAACCTTAACATGGTATCAACACAAAGTTAAAGCGAGCATCTTTTACAAGATATTGAAAAATGTCATTGTTGATGTACAAGAAAATTAGGGATTTTTATTGAAGAGGAATTTCAGCCTAAAAATCATCTAGAAAAGTGCGCCCTAGCCTAGGTAACTCTTTGGAACCTTCAACACACTTTTTTCAGTGGACATAACTCCCAGAAAGTGAAACCCTAGTTTTCACTGGTACCAGAAAACCAGAAGTACCAAAAAACCAGGAAACCAAAACTAGTACTAAAAGTACCAATCCATAATTCCGCTGGTCAAGTTTGAAGGGGAAAATTTGGATTTTCTGAAATCTAACTGCACCAGGCTACTTGCCTCAGCCAAGCGCACCTCCTGGTAAGTTCAAAATTAAATTCTCAACATTTTCATTTTTTGGTCATTTTCCTAGCTCCAGCTAAAGATGTCTGCAAGCATTAAGCTTGTTGACAATTTAGAAGGTGTGGAAAAATTCCATGCATGGAACAATAGGATTGCACTCATTCTTGAAGAGAGTGACCTAACAAGATTCATTAAAGAAGATGTACCAGAACCGGTTGATGCTCCTACTAAAACAAAACACCAAAAAGACACAATTAGGGCTAAGAGAACCATTGCAGATTCTATTAAAGATCACTTGATTCCTCAAGTGGCTTCAAAGAAGACTCCAAAATAAATGTTTGATACCCTAACCAGATTGTATGAAGGAAATAACACCAATCAGAGGATGAATCTAAGAACTCAACTCAAAAGTACAAGGATGCAAAAATGAGAAACAATTTAGGAACACTTTTCTAGAATATCAAAATTCAAAGAACAACTAGAAGCAATTGGTGATACTCTAGATGAATATGAACTTATAATGACAACCCTTAATGGTCTCACAAGACCTTGGGATGCATTTATCCAAACTATTTTTTCCATAAAGGAGAAGTTAAAATTTGATAGTCTTTGGGAAGAATGTGTTCAAGAAGAAGCAAGAGTAGCTAACCGAGAAGCATTACTATCAAGAGATGAAGATAAATCCCTAGCTACTCATATTAAAGGAGGAAGAAATAGGTATTACTTCCATAATGAAACTCATAAGGAGTCTCACCCCCCAAACAAATTCATACACAAAGAATCTCACCCTCCAAGGAGATTTCAGAAGTTTCAGAAAGGTCAAAGAAGAGAAAAATATTTCTCATCCTACCAATGTTACCATTGTGACATGATGGGACATATTGCTAAGAATTGTCTAGCTAGATGCGAAGAATACAAGAAGAGAAACAAGAGGCATAATGCCCATACAATTGAAGATGAAGAGCCACCCACAAAGATGATAAAAGAACATATTGAAGACTATGTCTTAATCTCTGCCCTCTCAGGATTAGTGTCACCTGGTGAGGACACTTGGCTCATAGACAATGGTGCTTCCAAGCACATGATAGGTCAAAGAGACATTCTCTCTTTCCTTACATAAAAGAAGTTTCCCCAGTAAGTTACACTTGGAGATGATTATCAATACCCTATCAAAGGAGTAGGAGAATCAAATTACAAAATTGATTTAGGGACCCCAATGAAGATGAAGGATGTACTATATTTACCAGGTTTGACAAAGAACTTACTTTCTATCTCAGCATTAGAGAAGAAAGGCTTCAGAGTTGCCTTCATAGATGGAGAATTCATTATGTGGCCCAAAGGAAAAACCATGGAAGAAGCAATTATTATTGGAAAAGAAGAAGGTGGCTTGTATAAGATAAAGGGTCACTCATAAGCAACCTTGACCCATTCCATTGAGAATCCATGGGAACTTTGGCATAGAAGACTAGTTCACATCAACTACAAGACATTACCATATGTAAGCAAGGCAGTCACAAGTCTACTAGAATTCAAGGTTGACCATGAAGGTGTGTGCAACAGATGTGCACAAGGAAAGAACATCAAGAACCCTTTCCTGAAGAGAGACAATAAAGCAAAAGGAGTCCTAGAGCTCATTCGCTCAGATGTGTGTGGCCGAATGCCATCAACCTCCATCGATGGGTATGTATACTATGTCTTTTATTGATGACTATTCTCGCAAAACCTGGGTTTACTTTATGAAATCAAAAGATGAAGTGTTCAATAAATTCAAGGAATTCAAAGCCTTGATAGAGAATCTCTCTGAAAGAAAGATCAAGATACTCAGGTCAGATAATGGAGGAGAATACACTTCAAATGAGTTTGCAAACTTTTGAAAAGATGTCGAGATCAAGAGGGAGCTCACCACTCCCTACAATCCTCAACAAAATGGTGTAGCAGAAAGAAATAACATAACTATAACAGAAGCAATGAAGACTATGATCCATGATCAAGATCTTCCAATGCACTTATGGGAAAAAGTAGAAAAAACAACAATATATGTACAAAACAGATTGAACAATATTACCAACTTAACGAGAACTTTATTGAGTTCTCATTTTTTCAAGGGTCACATTTTTTACCTCGTTTTTAAAAATGGTGCTACTGGTAGCACCCCCCTCCCCTTTTAGGTGGTATTTTGATATTTTAAATTTTTTGATCCATAATATTTCCACAATATTTTTTTAATGCTTATTTTTCATCTATCTTCAAATTTTGTAATTTAATTTTTAGTCATTTTCCCATCTTTCAATCTTAAAAATATTTTTTACCATTTACTTTTTTTAAATTAAGATTTTTCATATAATTGTGTTTCCTTAATTAATTTATAGTTCCATACTTTTAAAATATAGTGGAAACATCATTTTTAACAAATTGTTTACCTTTACTTCATTACATAAAAAATAATTGTAATTAAATAACACTATTTTTGCATATTTAACAAACAAATATAATTTTGTTTTATTTTTATAAATTAAAAACTAAAAAAACTAAAGAAAAAAAAAACAATTGAAATTAATAAAAAAAAATTTAAAATTTAAAAGCAAATTTATATTAAAAAAAAAGAAAAACTTAAAAAAATAAAGAGTAAAAAACTAAAAAAAAAACTAAAATTATATATAAAAACTAAAAAAACTAATGAAAAAAGA